>CAOJBK010676228.1:0-19548 GCA_948294925.1 Codiaeum variegatum | reverse complement strand
GATGCAAAATTAAGGGTTCACACACCATGGATTGCTTAAATGTTGACCTGGTAAGCCTCCTTTCTAATGGGCTGCCTAAGAGATTTTCTTTTGGATGATCTTTGAAGTTCCAATCCTTGAGTAGATTAGGCTCCTAGTTAGGTGATTGATCACATTGGTTAGGCGACTAATCACTTTCATCAGGTGATTAATCACCTTCCTTTTCTTCATCCTATTGATAAGGAGATTTTTATTCCACCTTTATCTTTCTTAGGTCGCTAACCGCTGCATCTTGCTTTTTTGCTACTGCTTGATTTGTATCATCTTTTGCTATTTTCTAACTCAAATAGTTAGATTCATAAAAAACAACATGCATGGATTCTTCCATAATTAGTGTTCTTTTATTAAAATCTCCATATGCTTTACTAGATGTGGACTATCCAAGAAAGATGCTTTTCTTCAAATTTTGAATCAAAATTTTTTCAAATAATCTTTCTTGTTATTTAAGATAAAAAATTTATAATCAAATGCATGAAAGTAAGAAAGATTAAGATTTCTTCCCTTCCATAACTAATAGGGAGTTTTATCCATTAGGGGCATGATTAGGACCCTATTCAAGGTGTAGCTAGCTGTGTTGGTTGCTTATACCGATAAATACATATTAAGAGACCATTTATTCAACATTATTCTTGCCATCTCCTCCAAGGTTCTATTCTTTCTTTCAACCACCCCATTTTCATAGGCATTTTAGGGGTGGAGAAGTTGTGTGTGATGCCATGGTGCTTGCAATATGAATCAAACATCTCATTCTCAAATTCACCATTAAGATCACTCCTAATAATAGTGATTGCATAGCCTTTACCATTCTTTATTTTCTTACAAAAATGCATAAAAGATGAGTAGGTTTCATTTTTGTAGCTAGAAAAAGTACCCATGTATACCTTGAGTAGTCATCAACAATTACAAATGCATATTTATTTCCATTTAGACTACTAGGTATTATAGGCCCAAATAAATCACGGTGTAAGGGTTCCAGTGGTCTAGTAGTAGATACTATTGATTTTTTTTTAAACGAGGACCTAATTTGCTTACCTTTTTTACATGTAGCATATATATGGTCCTCTTCAATTTTTTTTAGACGCGCCATTAACCAGACCTTTGTTTGTTAGCTTAGTGATTTATTGCATCTTATTATGCCCCACACTTTAATGTTATAGCTAACTATTATCTTTAATACAAGTTAAGCATTATTCTTTAACATTCCATTTATTTTAATTAACAACATACACATTACTTACTCACAGACTAATGAATATGGTGCTGCCATCAATAGTCGACCAGATCTCAACATAGGTAGCTTTAAAGATGGCGCGCCTGTTTTCATCACATAACTGGCTAACATTGAGTAGGTTGTATCACAGTCGCTTAACTAGTGAAACATCATGGATAAGAGGTTTGGACTTGATTGTTCCTTTTCTAATAATTCCATCTCTACTCTTATCCCCGTATTTCGCATATCCTTGACTGGTTTCATTTTGCTTGGAGAACTTGAACTTCTCTAATGTCATATGCTTTAAGCAATGTTATTTACATGCCATTCATCTGATTTACTATTATTGCTCAAGCACACATGCATTGGATTAGGTTGATTTAGGTCCCCAATCAATGTTAGGTCCTATTAAGTTAGCAGGATTGGTTCCTTTAAGAAACCATATTTGAATCCATCTTAGTGTCCTTTGAATTTTTGACTTAGAGATCTTGTTGGGCATCTAGTTAGGCACCTAATTGGCAACTAAGCTATTTAAATCATTAGATGATGATGCAACATTAGATGAAATATTTTGATTAACAATTGCTTATGCATGAATTTCATTAATAATAGATTTTTGTTTTTCAAAAACAAGAGAGAATTCATCCCTTTCATTTTTCAGTTTTATCATTAGGTTGCTATCAAACCTAAGCATCTCTCGCAATTGCATGTTCACATCAATCAACAAATCATTTTATTTGACTTGGCTACTTGTAATAACCCAACTCAGTACTAGAAATGCTAAATGAAGAATTGGCAGGGAAATTGTTAAAATTAACGGATTTGAATTAGTATTCATTGACTTGGAGAATTGGATTGGAGTGGCTTAGCTTAGCTTGGAGTCCAGGTGAGTATACTAATATTGTCTTAATTTAAAGAATTTTGTTGGGATTGTTAAGACCCTTCGATTATTGTTAAACTAATGTTTCTTTTCTAATATAATATCCCGACTCAGTACTAGAAATGCTAAATGAAGAATTGGTAGGGAAATTGTTAAAACTAACAAATTTGAATTAGTATTCATTGACTTGGAGAATTGGATTTGAGTGGCTTAGTTTAGCTTGGAGTCTAGGTGAGTATATTAATGTTGTCTTTATTTAAATAATTTTATTGGAATTATTAAGAAATGCAATATCCTGACTCAATACTAGAAATGCTAAATGAAGAATTGGCAGGGAAAATTGTTAAAATTAATGGATTTCAATTAGTATTCATTAACTTGGATAATTGGATTGGAGTAGCTTAGCTAATGGAGACAATGCAATATCCTGACTCAGTACTAGAAATTTTAAATAAAGAATTGGCAGGGAAATTATTAAAATTAATGGATTTGAATTAGTATTCATTGACTTAGAGAATTGGATTGGAGTTGCTTAGCTTGGATTCTAAGTGAGTGTACTAAGATTGTCTTGATTTAAAGAATTTTGTTGGAATTGTTAAGACCCTTGGATTATTATTGTACCAAAGTTTCTTTTCTAAAATGTTAGAGAAAAAAGAAAGGGGAAAGGAAAGAAACTTTGGTTCAACAATAATCAAAGGGTCTTAATAATTCCAATAAAATTCTTTAAATCAAGACAATGTTAGTATACTCATCTAGACTCCAAGCTAAGCTAAGCCACTCTAATCCAATTCTCCAAGTCAACGAATACTAATTCAAATCCATTAATTTCCCTACCAATTCTCCATTTAGCATTTTTAGTACTGAGTCAGGATATTACACTATTGTTTAGAAATACTGAACGAGAGAGGTCATCATTTAGCTTCCTAACATTGCTCATTTGAAATTCATTTTTCATAAATTCATTATGCATTTCATGATTGAATTCCTGAATTAAAGAAAACTCAAATGAAATTATTTAAATTTTGTTTTTAGTTATTTATATGCCTTCTTTAGGCTCCTGTTTTCCCCAAACAATTCTATGTCATTATCAGAGTCAAAGAAATGTACCTTAGATGATTCTTCTTTCACTAGGCAGTTGACTAAGCTACCCATTAGGCAGAGATTGGCTTTCTCATTGACATCTGAATTGTCATCAGTCACCTGAGAGCCTTCAGTGTCACTCCAGGTAGCTAACACCCCTTTTTGCTTCTTCTTGAGGAATTTTTTTCTCAACTTAAGGTAATTAGGCTTGATCTAGCCCAGTTTCTTGCACTCGTAGCAGACAACTTTAGTTGAATCTTTCTTTGTTATTTCACCTTTTTTGTGTCTTTCTCTTTAATTAGGCTTTTAGTATATCAGTTGCCTCTTCTTCTCAAAAATCTATTAATCTTTCTTTCCAAAACAGCCATCTTATCTGATCTTAATGAGTCTGATTCGGCATCTAATGCAATTATTTTATTTTTCTTAGCTTTTTAACTCATCTTTCTTAGTTAGGACAATCTCATAGGTTAAAAGGTTACCTATGAGTTCATCCATTATCAGCTCCTCTTTATCCATCAACACATTGACCACTGAATCCCATTCTTTAGGAAAGAACCTAAGGATCTTTTAAATCTGATTCTTTTCAGGCATTGCATATCCTAGAGCAGCGAGCTGATTTGTTAGATTGGTGAATATGATGTTCACCACTGTAATGGTCTCATAAGTTAATTTCAAAAACCTCATACTACTTCATTATGATGTTTACTTTAGCTTCTTTGACCCGCTTTGTGCCCTCGTAAGTGTTCTCTAACTTTTCCCATATTACTTTGGTTGTGATGAACCCTAAAACAATATTAAATTCAAATGGTTTTAGTGCATAATGTAAAATATTCATGGCTTTAGCATTTAGGGATATTTGCTTCCAGTCATTTTCCGTGTATTATGACTCTAGTTTAGGAACACTGGTTGACGTTGTTGCTATGGTGTTCATCGAAACCTTCGATTTATATCTAATGATAGTCCAGGCTACTATATCAATGGCTTGGATGAAATGAGTCATCCTTGTTTTCTAGTAGGTGTAGTGAGTCCCATTGAAGAGCGATGGTCTATTGATATATTGCCCTCAGGGAGTAATGGAGCTTTATTCATCTGACAAGCTATGTTGGGATCTTTCCTCTATGGATGTTAATCTTGAAGTATATGCAGAGACACGCTTTGATACCAATTAAGAGTAAGATCAGGCATCCAAGATGGGGTGAATTGGACTCTTTCACTCTTCTCTTATTAGGTGACTGATACAATCAACTTCTGTTAGGCAACTGAGCTTGATTATTGAATCGTCTATCCAGTAGGTAACATTATTTAGAAAGAGCAATGGAACTTCTAATAAGGATTGAAGCAAACTGTACAAGTACCGAACTATGCTGATTAGCAACCTGAAGATACTTACAGTAATAGTCCAGTGCTTACTATTAGTTCACTAAATTGAAATATTTGAAGCCTAATGGTAATTACTTAAGTGAAAATGAGTTTCCAATTGATGAGACTTAGAGAGTATTAAAATAATGATAAGAAATTTCTTGAAAAACTTAGCAAATATATTTTAGTCAAATTTTGGTTCAAGTAGTTAGTTGCCTAAATGCAATGCACTGAAATAAAAAGAGACAACACAGAGAGTTATACTGATTCAATATTAAAGGCCTAAATTCAGTCCCCAAACAAATATTTTGAGAGTTCCACTAAGTGAGCTCCATTCAATTGGCTAGATCACAGCCTTACATAGTCCTAACTGTCTTAGGGGCCTAATCCTGGAGAAATATTCCCTTTCTCCAAGCCCTCAGAATTTTGTTAACGTATTTGAAAACCTCTCACCTATTCCTATGAATAGATGAACCTATCATAGACTTTCAATTGGGCGGCTATGACACCCCTAATACAACATAAACTTAATTAGGTGCCTAAAGACTAGCAGATATACATATTTCAAAAATGAAAAAAGCATAGCTTTTATTAAAATAATTCCTACAATGGATCAATACCGTAAATGAATAATGGATTTTTGTTTGAATGAAAAAATTTATGATAAACTCTCAAGATCAAATGATAGAAAAATAAATGCTTACTTGAGAAGAAGATTTAATGCATAATAAATTCTTTCAAACTTCTTAATGAGAAAAGATGATGACGTATTGAAAACAAATGATTGGAAGAACTATTTTAATTCTTTAAAAATATGAAATTTTAAGTTCACTTTAATGTCATCAATGAAATCAACCAACATTTTAAATGTGTTTTTGCAATAGTATTTATAAGGTTTTTGAAACTATAATTGTTAGAGATAAGAAAATAATATAAATTCAAAAACAGTTTCCTAACAACTCTCTAATAGCTATCTGTCAATCATGATGTGACAAATTAACATATACTTTTTTTATTGGAATTTAGCTTTTTGAGCATATAGTAGTTAGATACTAACTAGATATGAAAAACTTCAGTTTGTTTTTATGTAACAAAGTTGAAGAATACTATTCCCCGACTAGTCAGTTGCCTGATGGTTCAGATTAGTGGCTTGAATTGTTAAGGAATCAATGAATAAAAGTTTTAGATTTTCAAAAATGATTTATTTTATGCAAAGATATTGAAAGTACTGATTCATTTTTTTTTACATTTAAACTAAAAGTATCTTCAGTTAAGTGCCTAATGGATGCAATTAGAGAGCTGAGATGATAGAACTTTCATTGCTTGAAGTGTCAGACTATTAGGTGCTTAATTGCTTAGCTTTGACCTTCCATAAATATGTTAGCTGCACTTTCATATCTTTTAGTTTTGTAATCATCAAAATTTAGAATGCTAAATCGTGAGCCTTATACATTTCTATTAATTGGTTGCAGGATCCAATAATTCGACTATATTCCTTTTTGTGAATCGAAAGCTAATCCTGACCCAACTATCCTCATTTAATTAATTTGTTTTCTTTAATAATGTTTTAGGAGACACTACTTGTCTATTATTTTTTTCAGGACATTTTTCTGATTTTAGTACAGAAGGACTGCACAAAGTTTAAAATCCTTATATATTCTAAATATTGTGCTAATTGCCAATTTGTATTTAACATTTATAACTCTAATTTCTCTATAAGCAATAACTTAAACTACTTACATATATATTTCTATTATATATTATATTTCATTTAAAGTATATATTTAAAATTAATGTTTCTATTTAATTTTTTTTTTTTTAAATTGCATATTTACATTTTTCAGTTTGAATCGAAACTGAACTGATTGAGCATGAAAAAAGGATAAACATATATTAATTTGCATTTATTTACAGTTTGGTTTGATTTCAATTTTTAAATAATTTTGAATTTCAGTTTTAATGATCCGGTTTCCAAACGGACTGAACCGAACTGTTGTCCAGCTTATGCCTCATATAAAATATGTATTGTGCAAAATGTAACAATGCACTAGATGCTCTAACTACTAAAAAAAATTCACATATAAAATTTAAGTTGAGATAAAATATGTAGCAATAACAAATTTATTTCAACAAAAATAATAAAAAATTAAAGTGAAAAAAAATCCACAAGTTCAAGATTAAAAGGGTAGCACATTTACACAAATAATTAGGAAGAAAAAGTGAATCAAAGCAAGACAATAAAAAAAGAGATGAATCAGACTAAAAGAACCTAGAAGAAAGCCTGCATTCACGTGGACGACCCTGAGGAAATCGCCTGTAATCGGTGCAATAATTGTAAATCATGAAATACTTTTGGACCCATCTAAGCATTCTTCTGCCATTGGCATCGAGACCTTGAGTAGTAGTAGCCTTTGAAGCACAAGAAGACCATAAGCATGTATCAACTTTGAAATTTCTATAATATGCTGTGAATGGAGCCTTTGACCAATCTGTTTTCACAAGCCCACCTCTTGTAGCCCATTGGTCAGCGTTCCATAAGCTTGAGTATACTTTCATCGCTTGTTTCTTTGGGAAGGGGATTCCTCTTGATTCTTCATTCTCGTATACTCTTATGGGAATGTTGTCCACCAAGAATCTGTACATCATACCATCAAACTTTTATTTAATTAATTATCACATGTATATATTGTCTTACAAACTTCTGTTTCATCTGTCAAATTAAATGTTATTTGTTTCAATTTTATATAATACTAAATTTTATGCTTTTTTTTTTTTTTGCACCAATTAATAGAATTTTATGCTTATACAATTTAATAAAAGCACGTCAATTTCAAAAATTTGATGAATAAAACTTTAGAATATATATACATAAACTAGTGAAATTTTGATAATTAAACTGTTATAAAGCTCAGTGGCAATAAAACATTTTTTTATATAAAATAAAAAGGAAATGTTAGGAAGCACTGTTATCTTACATGATGCGTTGAGGATGCCATAAAATAGAATAGAGATGGAAATTTTTGGTTGGGTCGAACCATAGATGAAACTGTTGCTCTCTATTGCCTTGGCCTTGCACATAAACATTAGTGTGTACAGTATAAGGATCTCCACTAAGGTTCCCCAAGAACTCAAAATCAATTTCATCATGGTAAGGTCCTTGTGATGATAGCTGCAATTTATATTTAAAAAATAAACAAATACTCTCATTAGTAATATTGAAGCAGTTTTCAGAAAATGTGACTCACATAATAAGTAGTGACAGTTCCAGCTGAATTGCCAGCAACAAGTTTAATTTCCATATCTATTCTTCCAAAAAGATATTCACTCTTAGATTGGAAGCCAGAGCCTGAGGCCTTGTCAAGAGTGAGCGAGAGAAGATTGCCATTATCGCCAATCCAGCCACGTTCACCTCCCCATGTCAACTCTACTTCTTTATTGAAATTAGCTGCCAATGGTGAAATGAAACTACTCACAAACAGAACAAATAACAATATAAGTTTTGAGACTGCCATATATTATCTTGATGAATGTTCAAAGTAATAAAATTGATTAATTTGATTGATAAGTTTTGTAAAATTACCTTTATATATAGGTCTGTTTATGTGTAGGTACTAATCAAATAAATTATAGAATAATAATTGATTGATTTGAGAATAAATGATAAGAGGTTGTTTGGTATAATTAGGATGCTTGAATGAGACTCTACACCAAACTATACAGAAAGAATAGAGCTGGAAATGAAGAGCACAAACTAATAAGTTTTGTATGCAAGTTTAACTAGCGTGGGGTTGAGGGCAGAAGGAAGATAATATATAATAGTTTAGAATAAGACAAAGGGAACCACCATTTGCTTCTTATGTTATGGTTATGATTATTATTAGTATTATTTTTTAACACCGAAATTATTAGGATTAATATGTGCCTATCCATTTTTATATGTAAATTTCGTTAAACCAATCTCTTGCATGCCTAAATTGAACCTAACCACTAATTCATTATTCTTCCAAATTTTATTTTTATAATGTTAATTATTAATGAAGGTTAAGATTGAGGAATCTCATGATTTTATTAAATTAATACACTACAACAAATATTCCTTAGTAAAATAAATATTGTATAATATGCATTATTTAACATATTGTTTTTTTTTGGAGTACTTAATAATTAACAATACCATACATCATAAAAACATAATATCATATATACCAATAGATACAGGTATGATAAAAGAGCAATTGGCTTAAGCCCAAATGAACAAAGTTGAATATAACCCAGTAAAAAAATTCAAATAACAACTCAAGTAAAAAAAAAACTTTGAAATGGGACCCACCGAGAGTCTACCGTCAGCGAGTAGAAGGTGCCTTGTCGATTATGGGAAAAGCATATTCAGGAGATATTCTTCAGAGACACGTGTCGCTTCCTCTAAGAGGTTACTCATTCTATCTATCATCACATGACAGAATGTTATTGGAACACCTGCCCGTCGTGGGAATCCAACCAACACTGCAATAAACTCATTATGGTTCATATTTCAAAGTATATTCCACATCCAAAGAGCTTTTAGGCATTGTCAAACGCAACTTGAGTATCAGAGGGTCTTTGTTAGACTGAAGGCTTAGCCCTCAAGCTCACATTTATTCCTTATGCATGTAAATTCTAAGCTTACAAACCCAACACACCATCTGAGATCAGAAGATTGGTGAATTCAAGCTCATCACCAATTACCATAAGTTGATAGTTCAATCAGGCGTCTAAGAGATGGTGAATTTGACAACTCCGATTTTTTCTTTCTTTCCCTTTTTCAATTTCTAATCTCTCTTTTATGTGATGAGATGAATGAAAATATAGTTCTTGCTCACTAATTATGAAATGAATGCTTTAAGTGTAAATCTGGAAGGTTAGATTCAACTGCGTCTAAAATGCAACATAAGCTAACTGCATTGTTATTTAACTGTACTCAAAAGCACTTTGTAGATACCATCGGCTGTCTGACGGTAATGTTGTTAGAAGCAACCACATCTAAATATTTCACTTTTATGTTTTTTAGATTTGAATGTAAAACATGATGCACATAAACTATTTAGTTAAAAGGTTATGGCAAAATATATATTTTAGATGAGATATAATATAATGAGAAATAAAGCTATTGAAAGCAATTAGAGGCACAACGATTTATCATGATTCGATACTAAGACCTACATCCTGTCTATAAGGATCACACCTTAAGATATTCACTCTAACACATATATTTCAATGGGCTAGAGAAAACCCTTTTATAGCACTTAGATGCTAACCCAGATAAGAATATATTCCTCACTTAAATACCTTAAACCTTCATTAGGCGTCTAAATAACATTTCACCTATATCATTGATCACAGTCTATTATCAGGGGAAGCTGTGACTCCCCCAAATTCAACCTTTTAGGCTCAACAGCCACTAAGGGAACATATAGTTACAGATGCAAAGATTTACAAGATAAAATAGAAAAATATAAATTCCTACATGAATCAACTTAAATGCTCATGAAATTTGCATGTGAAAATAATTTTTTATTTCATCTCAAATTTAAGAAGAAGTATAAAAATGATTGAAACAATTTGTAATACATGAAAATTCTTTTCAAGTGCTGATTGAGAGGTAAATGCTTCAAGAGACACAAAAAATGAGAAGTTAAATGTTTCTCTTGAATTTTTAATTTTAAGAGTTTCTTCTCAAGTCATCAATGTATGAACCAACTTTCTTTAATGAAAAATGGTGAGTATTTATAGAGATTGAAGATGAAGAAGGTTTTTAAGGGGGAAATTTTTGAATTTCAGAAAAGAGAGGAATTAAAATATTGCCTTGTTAGATAACAGCTCTTTTCTATTAAGAACTATGATTGACTGTTTCTGATCTGACATCAGACAGATAGGTGACAAAAAGGCAAACTTGTTAGATAAATAGTAGTAGAACAGAAAAATACTTAAATGCTTTTGACTAGTGACCGTTAGATATAATCCTATAAAGATTGTTGTTAGAGGTTTTTTTGTATTATCAGATGGAAAATAATAGGTTCTTTTTGCTTTTAAAAGTTTGATTTTGTCTAGAATGAATATTATGAAAATGTATGGAAAACACGTGAAGATGATGTGCACATTTTAGGTGTGATCCATTTGACAATAACTCTAAAAAAAATCTATCCATCTAAAATACCTAGATCTTTGATCTTCTTGATTTCAGAATCCTCTAGTAGTATTAGATGTACCAGTATTTGGATATCTTTAGATGGCACTACATCAAATGAAACCTACAAACACAGCTAAACACACACATATCTAAAGGGTTATAATTTTTTTATCATCAAAATAAGATTGCTAAATTAATAGGCTAACAATCACCCCTTTTTTATGATGATAAAGCTTATGCAATTAAATTCACAACAAGATAGATTCATAAATATAAGAAGATAGGAAGTTAGCTCCCCTTGAATCTAATCATCATATATATAAATATGCAAGACAAAATATGGGAAAACTTAATTCATTCATTTAAAACAACCAAAATTTTCAAGTTGAAGCACAACATGGCTCCCCTGAGATTATGAATCCTTTGCCTAAAGGTTTAGATCCTACCACTATAACTACTTCACAAAAAATTAGAAAATTCTAAGTAGTTACAACAAACATATAAACACACACATATCTTTTCCCCCTTTTTGTCAACAACAAAAATGAGTAAAATATTAGAATTCAACACACATAAACATAATATTATCCAAAAATAAAAAATTAGTTCAGAATTCAAAAGCATAAAACTAACAGATATAGATAAAAAGAAATTTAGAAGCAGATGCTTCTAATTACCCCTTGATCTTTAGGCTTGACTGGTTGTTCTTTTGAGCCCTTTGAGTACTAGCAGTGTCTAATGCACTTTTGGTAGTACCTGCTATAGACTTGGCTTTAGGCTTCAGTGTCTTCACATCAGTTAAAATGTCTGATAGATTCTTCAAGACTTTCTCATAGTTGGTTTTAGTGGATTGAAACACATTAACAATCCTTGCTTTTAGGCTAGCTATTTTCTTAAGCAAATCTTCCTGAATCCTTTGGTCCTTATCAGTCAGACAAGCATCAAGCTTTTCCAGGTTCTCTTTAAATAAGGGTTGAATATTTTGTATTTCCTCAATTACAGCCCACTTAGATGCTTTCCATTCTAACATCAGCTTAGTGAAATTATCATATTGGCTTGCTTCTTATTTCTTCTCTTCCTATGGTTTTGCTTCTAGAGAGTAGTCATAATGCCTTCTTATCTCTCTAGAGGACTCATCACCATCATAGTCCTCTTTAGCTGAATAAACAAATGGGGCTTTTTCCTTTTTAATGATAGAACCATTCAAATTTTGAATATCCATAAGATCAACATATACTTCCTCATTTAAGTCTATAGGAGGGTTAGCAGTGGTGTCTCCTAACTTACTAGACTCAACTGCATTTGCCTTATCAAGAACCTTAACTCCTATATCCTCCTCCTCATCAGCTTCCTTCAGGGGTTCTAATAGAATCTTACTGTCATCATTAGTTTCAAACTCACTAAGATTCATGCTCAACAATCTATCTTCCTTTTCTAGCAGCATGTTTTTCTCTCACAGGTTTGATTTCAAAGCCTTCAACTACCACTTTTTCCTAGGTTTCCTTAAAAGACCCACCCCTATACTTAATGTTCTTCAAGGTTTTCTCACCTAGGTAATATGATTTCCTAAGGCGTGAGGGGTTCTGAAGGTCTACTCCAAAGTGGGTGGAAATTCTGGTTAATTGAATGGCATATGGCATTTGTCCAAAAGACTTCACATTGGCCATAGTGTTTAAGATGTAGTAAGGCATGTTAAATGGTCTTATGTTCATGACATGCCAGGTAATTCAAGCATCATCATTAGTTACATAATCATAATTTCCTCTCCTAGGATAGACAATATGGTAAACAATTTTATGAACCATTCTACTATGTAGGTCATACTCAGTGGAGGTAGTGTTCTGATTACTTGATACTCCCATTAGTGCATTCAGAAATTCTTTCTTTTTGTAGCCATCCATCAAATCTGAGTCTCCCCACAATTTATTTCCTTCATCTGGCAGTTCCTGAATCTTTGCCAGCAACTCAACAGTGGTGGTACTAATTTGGCCTCCGTTTGAAGCTTTAATCATAGTGTCTGATTCTTTAATAATAGAGGTGTAAAATTCCTTCATATTTTCTTCGAAGAAGGGAAGGACATGGGTTAGAAAGTGAATCCATTTCTGGAATCCAAACCATTCCTTGAATCTATAGGTGTCGGTTACAAAGATTTTCCAGTCGACTTCGCGGGGAAAAATTAAAACAAGCTTGGCTGAATCTTTAGAGATGGATAGAGCAGGTAAGGATTGCCTGATTTTTTGCTTCTTAGTAGGTGGATAGGAAAAAGATGTATTTCTTTCACCCATGGTGACGGAGAATGGAATTTTAAAGGTTTGTGAGTTATGGAGAAAGAAAAGGAGAAGAAATATTGATTTGTTGTATGAAGTAAGGCATTTATGTGGAAAAAGAGAGAAATAGACTTAAAGAAAATTGAGAGGAGTTTAAATTTTGAAAATTGGAGGAGGTAATCTTGGTAATAGTTACCTAGTTAACTTAGTTAGCTTTTTCGGCTACCAAGGGAGATGAGAGAGAAGGAAAGTGAGCAATTTTTACTCACGTGCTCAGAGAGAAAATAGAAAATGTAATTTATTATTATTTCTTTTTGTTTTATCTTTGCTTCCCTTTTTTTAATTTATTCTTTGAGAGGTATTTTTGAAAAATATTTATATGACCAATGATGGGAAATGATTTAATAAAATGATCTCATTATGCTTGGGTCAACGTGTATTTCAACATTTTCCGACACACTTGTCTTACATATGTCAACTATATCATTATGATATCACATCACACATAGAATAAATGAATGACATTTTTGTTAGACACATAAGCACTTGATGCTTAGAGAGGGGGATCTTAGAGCATAGATGTTAGATGATATTGCTTCTAATTATACTTCTAGATAGGTATGCATCTAAATATGCAATTATAAGCAACAAAATTAAGACTAGGATAGAGTGCCCATACTAAGAGATCTTGTAATATTGCAAAATTGATCTGCTGGTAGGGGCTTAGTTTAGAAATCTACTAGTTATTGATTAGATGCCACAAATTCCAATTGCATGTCACCCTTTTTGACGTGATCTCGAATAATGTGGTGACAGATCTCAATGTGCGTAGTTCTGGAGTGCTGGACTAGATTTTTAGGCAGATTGATGGAACTTATGTTATTTCATCTAATTGAAACCTCTTTGAAGTTCATGCCATAGTCCTCCAACTACCTCTTCATCTATAAGATCTGAGCAACACACTGACCAGCTACAATATATTCAGTGTCAACGGTAGAGAGAGCTACAGATGTTTACTTCTTGCTAAACAAGGATATTAGACAATTCCTTAAGAACTAGCAAGTTTTAGATGTGCTTTAACTATCAATTCTTCTACTTGCATAGTCAGCATCACTGTATCCAACAAGCTCATGATTATTGCATTTAGGATACCATAAACCTAAATTGGTTCCACTAAGGTATCTAAAGATATGCTTTACAAAAATTGAGTGTGACTCTTTTAGATCAACTTGGAATCTAGCACATAAATAAACACTAAAATGGATGTCAGGTCTAGAAGCAGTTCGTTATAGAAGAGATCCAATATAACCCCTATATAGCTTGATGTCTACTGATTTTCTAGATTCATCTTTGTCCAACTTAGTTGAAGGATTGATAGACGTATTAATACTCTTTAGTTATGACATATGACATTCTAACTTCTTTATAAGTTGATTGGTATATTTATATTGACAAATGAATATGCCTTTAGATGTCTGCTTAATTTGAAATCCAAGAAAGAAATTGAGTTCACCTATTAGACTCATTTCAAACTCATTTTGCATGTCTTTTGAGGATTGCTCACATAACAATTTATTAGTAGATCCAAAAATAATATGATCAACATAAATTTGTAGAATGAGTGTTTCATGATTATGAGTTTGATAAAAAGAGTATTGTCAATTTTGCCTTTAAAAAACAATTCTTTTTGGATGAGAAACTTGCTAGGGCATCATACCACGTCCTAGGAGCCTATTTTAATCCATAAAGTGCTTTTATGAGTTTATAAACGTGATTAGGCTTATAAAAATTTTCAAATATAGGAGGCTATTCCACATATACCTCTTCATTTAAGTATCCATTTAAAATGCACTTTTAACATCCATTTGATAAAGAGTGAAATTCTTAAAACATACAACTGCACATAAAAGCCTAATTGCTTCTAATATAGCAACAGGAGTAAAAGTTTCTTTAAAGTCTATACCTTCTTATTGGTTATACCCCTGAGCGACTAACTTGTCCCTATTTCTGGTTACAATTCCATGCTCATTTAACTTATTCCTGTAGACCCATCTGGTTCGAATGACGAAGTGATGCTTATGTATAGGTACCAATGTCCACACATGATTTCTTTCAAACTAATTGAGTTCTTTTTGCATTACTTTAATCCAACTTTCATCATTTATGCCTCTTCACATGACTTAGGTTCAATTTGTGATATAAATTTCAAATCACCATATGGATATTTGTAGGATAATCTAGTCATCCTTTTTTTTGTGAATGGTTGCCAATAATGTTTTCCATTGGATGATCCCTTTGGTATGTCCAATCCCTTAGAAAGTGAGAAGCTCGAACTTTATTATTATCATTAGGTGTTGAATTCTTGTGCTCAATAGGTGTAGAGTCTTCATCACTATAAGGATCAAAATCCTTATCATCATTAGGTGCCTCTTTAGCTTTGTTCTCATCTAAATTGACTTCATCATTAGGTTGTTCTGCATCTAATTCATCATCTTTGTTTCTCTTTTCATCATAACAATTAGATTAATAAAAAATAACATGCATAGACTCTTCCATAGGTAGAGTTCTTTTATTAAACACTTTAAATGCTTTGCTAGTGATGGAATAGCCAAGAAAAATATCTTCATCTAATTTTGAATCAAAATTTTTAAGGTGATCTTTCTTGTTATTTAAGATGAAACATTTACATCCAAATGCATGAAAGTATGACAAATTAGGCTTTCTACCCTTCCATAGCTCATGAGGTGTCTTGTGTAGTTTAGGTCTAATTAGAACCCTATTGAGAATATAGAATGCAATGTTGGTTGCTTCTGGCCAAAAATATTTTGGCAGATTCCTTTCATTTATCATGGTTCTAGACATTTCTTCTAAGGTTTTATTCTTTTTCTCTACTATAACATTTTGTTGTGGGGTTCTAGTAGCCGAGAAGTTATGGTTAATACCATGATCTTTGCAACATGAATCAAACAATTCATTTTCAAAATCAACACCATGATCACTTCTAATAGAAGTGATAGTATAGCCTTTTGTCATTTTGAACTTTCTTACACAAATGAATGAAAGATGTGAATGCGTCAGATTTAGATTTAAGGAATAAGACCCATGTGAACCTAGAGTAATCATCAACAATGAAAAATGCATATTTCTTTCCACTCATACTACTAAGTGAGATGGGACTAGATAAATCACAATGCAATGGTTCTAATGGTCTTTTATGGAAATGACAGATTTATATTTGAATGAAAACCTGACTTATCTTATTTTTTGTTATGATAAGCACTACGATGAACCCTCAATTTTACACCTCTTGAATCATCGATGGCCTCACAACTCTTAAATAGACTTAAAAGTTTTGAAACAAAATGAGGGTTAAGGTGGCAGCCCCCCTTGCTGCATCGGGGGAAGACTCCTAGATGAAAATTTCATATTTCAAGGTTTACATGAAAAATTCTCTATGTCCGGACATACTCTTAAGTAAAATCTCTCAGTATTGCACCATTAAAACTGACCCATTATTATGAGACCACATAGTCAAACTAGGCCTAAATCATACTTAAAATGAACCTAGAAAGTAAAAAAAATGAAATGAATCAGATCGACCCAAAATCGCATGGGACCTAAAGCTATGAACACGTGCCACTGGTCAGGCATGTGTGCCTCCTGCCTGACATGTACACTCCTGCCCTGGCATGTGCGTTCAGTGTCAGCGTGTACACTCTTTCTTGAAATCATTTCTAAAAATTAGAAAACCACGAAGCAAAAATTGAAAATGTACTGAATTTTCATAAAAATTAAAATCAAAATTCAAAGTACAAAATAAAAACCTGAAATTATTTTTACAAAAGCGCACAATTGGGGCTCGAATACAGTCAAAAGCACAAAATAATCATGCATCATCCTCAAGTTCAGCCTCCTCTACAACATCTTCCTCATCGGAATCAACCCGGGCACCATGTCATCTAATGACCCTTTACTCCAAACGACTCCTCACAACGCTCAACTCAGAAAGAGTGGTACTCAAGTTAAATAGGTACAAAGAATAATCAGATATCAAAAGCTATCAAATGACAAGTGCAACTAGCATAAGGGTTAAAGGACCTACCATCTCTAGACGTAGAGAATAGTCCACTCTAGCCTCCCCATACAAATAGTTATGGCCCATGAGATGAATCTATCTAGCACTCGATGCATCAGTATAGAAAACCTGGTCAGTAATCTTGGGAAGCCCATGTTAAGACTAACTGGTACTGGCTGGCATGTGGGATGAAAAGGCAACCATGGCCAAAGAAGAAAAACTATAATGGGGTGCAACCTGATGACTACTCCTACCACGAGGCCTCTATCTTGCGGTAGCAGCACTTGCTCTTAGAACTTGGACGTCATCAGTATAAAATAAGGGCATCTCAACCATCGAATGAGATGCCATAAAATCTAGGTATGAGGCATCCATAAGCAAGTAGTCCTCTCAAGCTCTCCCAACTTACTAGTAAGCCTTGAAGGTACCCGACATCCTCTCCCTCATCTGCAAAGGAGGATCAGTAGACACAACCTTCTTCTTAGTGGACTGGGCTATGACACGCTCTCCAAGAAAGAACTCCATCAGAGAAGTCAAGATAATAAGAACCCACTCTGAGTGAAAGTAATCTCAATGGCGTGAAGGTCTACATCTTCAAGGTCAATCATGTGGAAGTGTCTCCAGACAACCTGAAATTGATAGAACAGCAAGCATAAATCAGAAATCCATTAGGAAAGAAATGTGTAAAAGTTATAAGAACATACCTAGCTTTTAATGGCTAAAATATGCATGTAATCAGAAAAAGTGTAGCTAGCCTGATGTGGGAGCCAAGACTCCTTACACTACATCCTCCCCAAAGGAAATGGAAGCTAGTTCTGAAGCATGATACTAGAGGTAAGCAAACCAATGTAGGCAAAGGCCCAAAGCTGCAAGAAAGTAAATAGTTTACCAAGTTGATGAAAAATCAAAACAAAGAGAAAAGGTGAATGGGTAATACCAACCTCCCATACAATGGCAGTCATCGAGATAGCTGCTCTGACCACCTCAAACAAAATACCCATGCCTCAGTACACTACAGCCAGTGCGGCTCCACTCAAATTATACTCCCTTAGCTCATTTAGATCCTCTAACAGGGCTAGAATCATTAGGTCAACCTATCTAGCCTCATTATATAGAAATATCATCGACGGAATAAGCAACAAGCATACCCTATCACACTTATCAATAGTATAGTGTACTAGGTTTACATAGGATAGTAACTTAAAAAGGTCTGTCCTAGAAATCAACCCAGAAGAGTTGTACTTTAGTTGACCCCCGAGCAGATTAGCAAACTCATGACGTTGTCATGGTAACAAGTCGAAGGTGACGATCTGACACTTGAAGTGCATCCCAGCCGGACATGACCACTCAAAGAGGGTCATAGTCATCTCCCCCACTAGCAGATGGAACCTGTTGGTGGTCCACCACCACCAATTGGCCAAAGAAAAAAGCAAGTTCCTGTCAGGGGAGCGCTCCATGTCTAGACTCATCTAGCCCACCAGGTGAGCTGAAGCTACACAGTAAGCCACAGCCTTATGGCCGCTCAAAAAGGCTATCACAGTGCCTAAACATGATCTGCCACCTTTCTAACTAAAGGTTCCATCCTACAAGCATGCATTCAAACCTCATCACTTTTTAAATTCCTATTTATTTCTAACTCTACTTTGTTTCTTAGCATAAAAATAAATACGAGTGAAAAGGAAATAAATAGTCGTGCCAAAAAAATCGATGCGAAAAATGCAAATGGCATAAAAAATAAAAAGAGAGAGAAAATGCATACCACAGGGAATCCCTGCTAGCTCGCATGCGCCTGGCAGTTCTCCGAAAGATAAGCATTCGTGGGAGTATGTGGCTCCGAGCGATCCATCAGTAAATGATCGATGGGATCCCACTATGGTAATAGAACGACTACAAAATCAAATGGGCTGGCAGACAAATTGGGTATGTCACCGAGTAACTCCTCCGTCTTAAATATGATCTACAGATTATCTACAATATGGCTCAATGGTGGAATGCCAAATTTTAGGATCTCCTCTCCCTCCAAAGACACACTAAGGTGTGCCAACAAATCTTCCTCCTCCTCGAAAATTTCAACTAGTATCATCCAAAACTTCTTATCGGATCAGAAAGGTAGAAGAAAAACCTTTGAAAGATGAAATGAGGAAATGAATTTTGTAAGTACAAAATGACCTTTTAAGTTCTTTTATAGGCAAATATCCTTCTCATGCACTAAATGCGTTCACACTTAGAAGTCATGTTTCCATAAACATGATAGCTAAGGGGGACAGTTGGGAACCCAAATTTTCATACCATTAAATCTAGCTCGTTAATACGAGCCCAATAGTTCAAATGGTCTTAAATCCGACTTCAAACGAACCTAGAAAGCTTAAGAAACTGAATCGAATCAAACCGAACTGATTTAGAAAATTGGACCCAGTGACCCAGGCCAAGTGAAGCATGTATTTTGAGAAAATACATGTGTTTTCCCCCAAA
>CAOJBK010676073.1:0-11260 GCA_948294925.1 Codiaeum variegatum | reverse complement strand
GTTGGTTGGACCCCAATTTGAGCCATTATGGCTTGAACTTTACCCAGGATAGTATGTTTTTGGGCTTGTATCATAGCGATCAGAGTCTATTGTTGCTTCTTGATATCCTCCTCTTATTTCCTTTAGATTTTAGCAAGTATGGAAGCAATATTAGCAGGTGGAGTAGTGGCAGTTGCATCAGCATTGTTATCTCCAATGTTTGATATGGTGACCTTTGAACAGACAAGAAAGGTAGGGTATTAGCTTTTTTTTTTTTTTTTGAAAAATAGGCCAATGATAGGCATGTTTGCTATTAAAAGGAGGTAAATTTTTGGAGAACTTAGTCTGGAATAGTTCACTTAGTTCAAGTATTTTATGTAGTGATGCATGCATGAATGAAAAAAGTTTCATAATGATAGTAATATTTGAGCTTTTTTAGGATACATGGGACCTAAGGTTGTGAACCCTTAATTTTTCACCTCCAGAATTGTCGATTGCCTCGTGACTCTCAACCAGACTTAAATGTTTAAAAACATAATGGGGGTCAAGGGGGCAATAATCCTTGCTACATTTGAGGCAGCCCCGAGACGAAAATTTCAAATTGCAAGGTTTACATGGAAAATTTTACATATTTAGACATATTTTTAAGAAAATACCTATATTTTTGCACCATCATATCCGAATCGTCAATATGAGCCCATAGGTTTAAACTGCGCTAAAATCAGACCTCAAATGGACCTAGAAAACCCCAAAAACCAAACCCATGATTTTGGGCCCAAACACATGAGTTTGGCGTTTGGCCCCAAACACGTGCATTTTGGTTCAAATGCATGAGTTCCAAATTTTTAACTTTTTGATATGGTTTTCTATAAATTCGACCCTCTAGGTCAGTTTTTAAGACTTCTTTTATTAGACTTTTAGACTTTTTTTTATGACTTTCGGACCTTTGTTTCGACTTTTTATTGTTCGTAAACCTCTACAAACACTATTTAAAACACTTAAAAATGCACAACGGAGACTCATTCCAAATTCATCAAGTCTTTAGACAAACTAGTTATGAAGCCTCACAAGCCAAAGGTAAATATGGTACAATATTTCTTGTCCTTTTGATTCTGAAATAAGCCTTAAAACTGACTAGGGGATTTTCATTAATCGAATTCCATTTTTCTGAAATAAATTAAACTAAACCCCTAAAATTGATTAGGTAAATTCACATCAATCAAAATCAATTTTTAATCAAACTAAATTTTTTAAAAGCCTATTTGATTAATTCTTTTAATATTAAAATGAGTTAGCTTCTAAAATGACCAAACCACCACCCACTGTTTATCATAATAGCCCTACCCTTTGAGAGAAGGGAGAATGGAATGGGGTTTGATTTTCATTCAAAGGAATACGCTGGTAAGCCTATTCTTAAGGCTTCAACTGAAAAAATATATTTTTCTTTATTTTTCCCTTTTAATTTATTTATTACTTTTCTTCTATTATTATCTATTTCATTCTTGTGTTGCTGCTATTTACTTGTATTATTATTTCATCTGAATTTGTAGTAATTTTGTATAATGTGTGCCTTTCCTAGATTCTTGTGGACTGGAGAAAGGATCCCCTGATTGGTTATTATTTTAATGTAATAGTTTATTTTGTTTATTTCTCTTTCAGTTCATAGTTGGGGATGTTTGCCTTCCCTAGAACCCACAGTGGGCTAGAGGAAGGACCCTTGTTCAATTCCTTTATTATTTACCACTTTTCACTTTATGGTTGTCATGTATATTACTAATATTCCATGCATCATACTTGCCAAGGTTAATTGCTCAAGCATCATGTGGTATGCCATGCATACACGAAAAATGATTTTAACCGAAACCATACATTTTCTTAGTCCAAAATTGTTTAGAATTGGAAAAAAAATTTTCTAAATATTTTTATTGAATCACAAATCTCTGAACCCAACTATTATTTGAGGGTTAGCCTTTTCTAAAATTGGGTAAATCATAACATCTTTGATGGAGTTTAAACTGGTTTCTTAATCACCTAAGGAAAATAACTTTTCTTAAAGATTAAGTGGCTACTCAAAACACGTGCCACATGCCACCAACGAACACTTGTGGAGTTTACAAATGTGGGACTTGTCCATAATCATGACTCCATATGCAATCTGATCCCACGTGATCAATTTCCTTGAGCCATAAATTAAAAGGTGCACTGGGAAATCCCACGAGCTCAGATGGGGCCTCACAGTTGGCGACTCCACTAGGGACATTTGGAAATTGACAAACTAAGTGGATTATTTTTCGATAAAAATACTTTTGGCTTAAGACTGTATGGAATTAAGTTTCATGCATCACTTCACATGCTCCTTTATTTTAGGAAAACTCAGATAGAAAGTAACATTGAGTGAGCTTCCCTCTTTGGGACCATTTTGCTGATAGTGAAATCATCCAACTCCGAGGCATACCCTTTTATCCTTTCAGTTAGGATAAAAAGGTTTCATATAACCACTGGACCCACCTGAATCTCCTTGATTCATATGTGGATAAGTATATTGCACCTTTAGTCTCTAGGGAACCTTTAAACCTCTAAGCTCTCATGTAATGATTAGAGTTGACCGTAGGTCCCTTGTACCCTAAAGACTCTGATTATAATTGTCATCATGAAACCTTTTTCATTCATGTGTACATGCATACATGCATCACTATATTAAAAAAATGAAATTGGATTGAGTGAACTATTCTAGACCAAGTTCTTTAAAAGCTTACCCTTTTTCATACCAACCTACCTGCCTGTTATTAGCCTTTATCTTTCAAAAAGCTATTACCCTTTCTTTTCTTTATCCAAAGGTTAACATGTTGAACACTGAAGGCAACAACACCCTAAACTCTGCCATTATTATTGATGCCACTGCACGTACTGCCACTTCTCCACATGCTAACATTGTTGGAATGTTAGTCGAGACACTAAAAAGATAAGACGAGGCCATGAAAACACAACAAGAGACCCTTACTGCAATGATGAAAGCTCAATAGCAGCCTATCCTGGGCAAGGTACAAGCCATGATGAGCCAGATTAGGGTCTAACTACCCAATCATGCTTCTACCTCTTCTAACTCAGGGAAAGATATTATTACTGAAGATGTTGTTATCTTGACTCCACTAATTGACTGTGGAACCATAACTTCGACTACCCCTGTTGTGGATCCTTTCCCTAAAAGGGGGCCAAAATCACCCATTACTCATATGTATGGATAAGAAGTATGAGAAGATGAAAACGACCCTTGATGCTCTCAAAAAGAAAGAAAACATTATTAATGCGAAGGGTCTGAGTCTAATTCCAAGAAAACAACATTAATGTCAAGGCTCTGAGTCCATTTCCAAATTCTAGGCCCCTCCTAAATATCACTTGAGAATCTATAATGGCGTACTGCACCCTTTATGCATTAAAGGTGAGCTCCTTGCTAAACTATTTCAATAGTCGCATACTAGTGCGGCTGAACTGGTTTGTACAACTGGATGTTTCCAAGGAACAGACCTAGCAATCCATTTGTAACAAAATTGTAAAATAATATTCTTATAATGAAGAGATTGATGTTAAAATAAGGGATATTGAAACAACTAAGCAACTCCTAAAAGAAACTTTCTCTACTTTCATTACTACATGGAGTAAGAAGGCCTCCCAAATGGTAAATAGTCTAATCAACTTTGAATAGATAGACATCATTATCAAGAATTTATTACTTGTTTATCGAGCTAGACTGATGACATAATATATTCCTAACTTCAAGGCCCTGGTAAATGTTGGCACACACCTTGAAGATGGGGTTGATTCGGGCCTTATTAAAGATGATACTCAAACCTTGTCCTCATGTTTTCAAAAAACTAATGGCACTAAAAAAAAAGGCAGGCTGAATGCAACTTCAGGGGTTTAACACCGAGCTTCCTTTTAAAGCAATGTTTGGAAAAGGATACATTCAAACCTTTGGTACTTAAGCCCATTCTAAATTTGTTACTAAAGAATTTCAACATGTTTGAAAGGTGTGATTATCATCAAGGGCCAGGCTACAAAACTAATGAATGTAAGGCCCTCAGGCATAAGATCCAAGATCTAATTAATGCTGATGAATTCCTTCTGCCTACTTTAAACATTGGCACCAATCCCTAACCAGAACATAATATGAATGCAATCCTGGTAGAATTTGATGAAGGGATTCAATACACCTTATCTCTGATGCTATGCACCTGAGAAATTATCACTATACTGAAGAGGGCCAATCTTCCTTAGAGAAGTCCTCTCTAAATTTCTCATCTTCAGTTGGCCAAACTTTCTTAGGGAGGTCAATCCATAATGACTGTTTTCGTGATATCATTAACCTTAGATATTTGGGTGAAGATATTGATACTATTACGAGGAGTGGAAGAATAACACAAGCACATACTGTTCTTTCACCATTTGCAAGCCAACTTGTGGCCCAATTTAAGGGAACTCCTGATCTTGAAGAGGATCCTTTACTCAAATAGTTAAAGAATTCCCATGTAAACATTTCCATATGGAGTCTACTTATGTCATCCTATCCTCATCGCTAAGCTCTTTGTAAGGCCTTGAGCTAATGTCAAACTCTGACAGACATTTCTCCTGAAACTTTGGTTGGTTCCATTATAAGTCCTACTAACAGAACATCAATCCCTTTTTCAGATAATGAAATCCCACATGGGAAACCTCATAACGACACCCTGTATATCTCCATCATCACCAGAGAAAAGACTATTCCCATGACTCTGGTGGATAATGGCTCTGCACTTAATGTCTGCCCACTCAAAGTGGAAAGTTGTCTAGGTCTAAGTGCTATGGATTTCACACCTTTTGGTCAGATTGTCTAAGCCTATAACAATTCAAAGTTCATTTTCAAAGAAAATTATAGGGGTGGCAACTCTGATCGTCACCACAACCTCAACTGATTTCAAAGTTCTTTTTCAAGTTATTGATGTGCCATCCTGCCTTAATATGCTTTTGGGAAGACCTTGTATCCATCAAGCCAAAGGAGTGACATCAACTCTATACCAGAGAGTCAAGTTCCCACTCAAGGGTGGGATAGTCACTATTAAAGCTAATCTATCTAGAAAATTTGAGGTCCTAGACACCGTTCCTATCTTGGAGATTCAACCTGAGTTTCCAGCATATCCTTTAACTGGCTTCTCATTTGTCCAGTTCATCCATACTATAGAGAACCTAAAAGAGGCAATCACTCTGGACTTCGACCCATACTACAACCCGATGATTGGGAACATTATGAAACACATGGCATAATTCTCTGGTTTGGGCCTTGGGAAAAATCAACAAGGAATCGGGTTCTTGAACGACTTCAAATTCTCTACTCTTCCTTTTGGCCTGGGTTATCACCTAACAGATGATGACATTAAAGAGGAAAAGGCCAAGTCTAGAGAAAGGTCTACAATAACTAAGAGAGGGAGAGAACCCCATGAGGCCTTATTTCAAGACTCTGAATGGGTACTTTGTGAAAGAGGGAAAGATAATTCCTTATTATGATTTTTCTGAACCATGGATTTGCCCTGTAACTAGTATTAGGATCCCTAGATTTGAACTCTTCTCTGATGTGAAGCTGACTTTTGAGGATTGTTCTATGATTTATTCTTTGGCTGATGACTATGATGAACATATGAAAGCTATCCTCTTTTCCAAAATAGTTGTCCTGACTGATAAAGAGGAGAGCACTGACCTCTCTACTCTGATCAAGCCTACACTGGGAAAGCTTAATAATTGGATTTATGAAACAAAAGTGGCTAAAGTTGAATATGAACTAGGATCAAGTTCGAATCTGAAAGTGATACCGAGTCTGAGTATTCTTCTTCCTTTCCTTCATCTTCTGAGTCTGAATCTGATCTAATTGGCACATCAGGTTTTAATTATAAACATGATGTAACCGTGGACCTTTCCCCGATTTCAATCAATAAAACAACCAAATTTTCTTGTTATGAGACTGTCTCTTTATTTTCTTTTGATGTTCCAACTGATGAATTTGACCTCAGTAAATATGAAAAAGGGAATAAAACAATAAATGAAATAAAAGCTGGAGTTAAAAAGCCCATAAACACTGGTACTCAAACTTGCCTAAAAACACATACATTGTATCTGAATGCTCAAACAAATAAGAGAGTGAGTCTACCATCAAGAGATTCAAAGACTACTTCACCTGGAAGCCCAGCGAGATGACCGAACTCTATCTAAGCATCACCATCCGCAAAATTCCAACCTATCTAGATTGCAAACTAGTCAAACAGAAGCTTAGGTGCATAAACATGGCATGATCTCTCTCGATCAAGGAAGAAGTGTCCAAGAAACTCTCTCACAACTTCATTGAATCAATCAACTATCCATCATGGTTGGCCAACATAGTCCTAGTATCAAAGAAGGATGGGAAGGTCAGAATGTATATGGACTATCGGGATCTGAACAAGTCTTGCCCTAAGGATGATTTTCCACTACCCCATATAGACCTACTGGTCGACGCATTAGCTGGCACATAAATGGTTTCCCTAACTTATCCACCTGTAGAGTATAATCAAAATTTGGTTCATCCTCCAGACAAGGAGAAGACATCCTTTATCACGGAATCGAGTACTTACTGCTATAGAATGATGCCATTCTAGTTAAAGAATGTCAGAGCCACCTACCAGAGGATGGCAACCACAGTCTTCCATGATATGATATATAAATAAATGGAGGTCTATATCGATGATATGGTAACTAAAGATGCTACTACTGAATAATATCTAAAAACACTAGAGAAGTTCTTTCTTAGACTTCAACAGTACAATCTCAAACTTAATCCCAACAGGTGCATATTTGGAGCCTCATCTAGAGTGTTCCTAAAATACATGGTTAGAAAAAGAGGGATTGATGTTAATCCTGCCAAATCCAAAGCTATTTTAGACATGCCACCTCCTAAGATTGAAAAGGAGATAAAAGGATTTCTGGGTCATCTTCAATACATCAGTCGGTTCATCCACCAATTAGCAGACACTTGTGGACCGATATTCAACCTGCTCAAGAAAATTTTCTTTAAATAGTGGAACAAGGAATGTAAAAATGCCTTTGAACAAATCAAAGAGTATCTACTGGAATTGCCATTACCACCACTTTCTAGGATTGGTCAACCACTACTACTCTACCTAGCTATCACTAATGAATCCATGGGTGCCATGTTGGCACAAAATGCCCCAAATTCATATAAAGAGAATTCCATTTATTTTCTGAGCAATTGGCCCACGAGCTCAAATATAGCTATATTGAGAAATTCTGCCTAGCTTTGGTATGGGTATGTCATAAGCTAAGACACTATATGGGGGCATACATCATGCATGTCCTCACTGACTAGAGTCCTCTCAAGTATCTTATAGAGAAGCCCATCCTAGACAGTAAGATGGCTAGATGGATGGCAGTCCTGGCAACCTATAACCTTAATTACATTCGGAGAAAAGCCATCAAGGGTAATGTTATTACTGACTAACTGGTTGTTGCCCCAACATACGATTATTTTGAGGAACTTGAGTTTCCCGATGAAGACATCCTATTCCTTCAAAATGGAGTATGGAAGCTGTACTTTGATGGAGCTGTAAACCACAAAGGATACGGCACCAGAATGGTGTTCCTTACACCTACTGGCGAGAGCTTACCTCTGGCCATAAAATTGGACTTTGAGGTAATGAACAATGAGGCTGGGTATGAAGCATGTGTATCTAGATTGGAATCAACCCTTTAGATCCGCATTAGGAACTTAGAAGTCTATGGTGACTCTAATCTCATTATCTCTCAAGCCTTGGGTAAGTGGAAAATTAAAGAGGAGCAATTGGTTCCTTACTATAAGTGCCTCGAGGAATTGCCAACAACTTTGATGCTCTATCCTTTCATTATCTACCAAGAACTTAAAATAAGTTTTCCGATGCATTGGCAACCCTTGCATCGATGATAGAAATACATGATGGGTTCATTATCCATCCTATTTCAATAAGCATCAAGCACAAACCTACTTTTCAAGCTTATTGCATAAATATCTAAGAAGTTGAAGAAAAACCTAGGTACTGGGACATTTACATCTACCTCACAAAAGCTGAATATCATAAAGGTGCTTCCAAATAAAAAAGGAGAACCAAAAGGCACTTGGCCAATAGGTATATTCTAAAAGGTGAAATTCTATACAAATGACCTTGAATGGAATCCACCTAAGATGCATTTCTAGCAAAGAGGACAACAAGATCATGAAAGAAATCCATGGTGGGACAGATGGCACCTATATGAATGATTGGGCATTATCTCACAAAATTCTGAATCAAAACTACTACTGTCTAACCATGAATGGGGATTGTGCATGGTTTTCTTAAAGGTGTCCTAAATGTCAAGAGTATGCTACACTCTAAAGTTCCCATCTTCTCCACTCAATCCAATTTCCACTCCTTAGCCCTTCACTATTTGGGGTATTGATGTCATTGGGAAGATCTCACCCAAGTCATCTATTGGCCATGAATACATCTTTGTGGCCATTGACTACTTGACCAAATGGGTTGAAGTTGCACCTTACAAAGTCCTGGATTTAAAGAAAGTGGCCCAATTCATCAAAACCAACATCATCGCAAGGTATGGTGTCCCATATGAAATCATCTTAGACAATGTCTCCCACTTTCAGAAAGAAGTAGTCACCCTCCTATAAAAGGAAAAGATTGAACATCATAGGTCTTCTCTATACAGACCTTAAACCAATGGAGCAGTTCATGCTGCCAACAAAGAATTAAAGAACATGCTTCAAAAAATAATCAGTAACTATATAGGCTGGCACCTACACTTTCCAAGTGCACTCCTTAGGTATAGAACAACATATAAGTCAGCTACCAGAGCTACACCTTACTCATTAGTCAATGGAATGGAAGCAATCCTCCCCATAGAGTTAGAAATTTAGATGACTAGAGTTCTTCAAGAAGCCCAGATTTCCAAACTTGATAGGCAATAGTCCTATTATGACCAACTCAACCTGATCAATGAGAAAAGGTTAGAAGCACTTCATTATACTAAAAATTTATTAGATAAGGGTTACAAAGCCTTTTAACAAAAGGGTTCAGAGTTATAATCTTTAGGAAGGGGACCTGGTCCTAAAGGAAATCAAACAAGTTGTATAAGACCCTCGAGGGAAATTCAGACCTCTTTGGAGTAGACCTAACATCATCAAAAAGATCATGTCAGGCAGAGGCGTCATTCTGATGGACGTCGATGGCAATGAGTTTAGTCATCCGACCAACCTTGATCAACTCAAGAAATACTTCATATAATGTTCTTATTGTATGAGCATGCAATCATACATCACATCAATGTAACAAGAACTACATGGGCCCGATTCTCCAAAAATTACCATGTACTTCATCTTTTCAAAAATCTATTATAAGGAGATACATAGGTAGCCTTTACAGGCATGATTAAAGCATTCAATAAAAATTAATTTTTCATCTCGTTAGGCTCTTTAACATTGCATACAAGAGTTAAAAATGAATAAATAAAAATTGAAAAAAGAATGAAGCCCGCTAAGCTGAAAATCCAAGTGAGCAGCTTAGGCAAAATTTAGGGTACAATGTGGTAGACCGAAAACTAAAAAGGCAGTCTAGGCAATAATCAATGCAACTTATTAAGTTGAAAACATGAAAGGGTGGCTTAGGAAAACAATAAGATCTTAATAAAAGTAAAACATGTTTTATTGAGGTCTTATTCATCTTTTGGAACAGCCGAAACAAGTATTTGAGATAGAAAAGTGAAATAAAATAAACAAAGTATTATTTTCCTAAAGTCTTATTTTCCAAAGTCTAAAACTCAAACTCAACCTTCAATCTCGGTCAAAATAGCATATCTCTCTGCCTTCTCCTTTGGCCAGCATGCCTTAATCCATAACTTGAGGTATTCTAGGAGCTTGCCATGATCATCACCTGGAATCAACATCGCTCTCCTGAAGTCTCGGATCCAATGAGAAAGAATGACTCAAGCCACTTAATCATTCACACTAGTTACTTCAAACAATGGACCATCTGGGGGCATATCCTGATCATGTCCCATCTGGAGAAGAACTCGAGTAGCCTGGTACTAAGTAACTTCCTTAAAACCAAGCAGATACACATACTTGTACCCTTGACCCCTTAGCATAAAATGCTTGATAGTATACCAATCAGGCTTCTAAAGCAAATTAGAATAACTTAGCTCCATCAGCCAGCTAATCCAATCCATCTTAGAGTGAAAATGAATAACAATACTCTGAGAATGATATTGTTAACAGTGTATGCCTTAGAACTTACACTCAAAATGTGAATGTAAACAAAAACCAAACTAGCTTTAGTATATATGTTCATTAAGAAGATACACTCCTAGTATCGAACGTATATATGTCCCTTAAGTACTTTGTAGGGAATCTATTCTCAAAAGTTTGAGAATATGAATAATAGATTGCCCTTTTAATAGATGCTTTAAAGGTTGTTCATGGTCATAGGATTATTGGTAGGGATGCCATTAATCCGGAAGACCATCACCTCTGTTGTCATCCATGATAGGTATGAGATGCTTATTGGTATGGAGGTAGTGAGTCTCATGCTACAAATATGTGATGTCGTGATAACACGTGGGCACTCATGAGATGAGTAATCTGAATAGTGATGTTAGATGATGGATACATGGGTCGTTACTTACCAGTCAATATCACATCATCTAGATTATGATTGTGCATATAATCCTTAAACTTGAGGTGACATGTTATCTGACATATTGGAGGCTATGGTTTGTTACTGCTTATATATCGATGCTAGTCACGTATTTGTATATGGCATGTAGTGGCCATAATCTATGGTATGTTGGGATAAGTGTTTAACCAAGAAAGAATTCATTAACTTGGGTAACCAAGAAAGGAAACCTATGACTTCTGATTATTCTTGATACGCAAATCTCTGTTCAGAGTGGATACGATTCACTGGAAAGAGTTTCTAGTTGGAATTGGTTTATCGAGGACTCATGCCAGATAATCATATGACCTAGCACATAGGGTTTGACTTCTTCCATGACCCTAGCTGAGATCAGGAATCCACAATGAATGGATTTGAGTGGATGGTAATTATGATCGAGAGGTTCATATTTATGTCAAGGATAAGATCACCGACATTAATTTCTAATTGGGTAGTCATGATATGTTATGATGGATGTCACTCATGACTTATGGGACTAAGTGTGGAATTAGGTTAACACACTTGGT
>CAOJBK010675567.1:0-19021 GCA_948294925.1 Codiaeum variegatum | reverse complement strand
ATAGACCAGGCAGGCTTCATGCATTTGAACTTATACTTGACAGGCTTGTAGCCTGGATAGGTTGGAATCATATGGATGGCGATGCTGGGATCTAGTCCGGTCATGTCACTGAGCTGCTAGGCAAAGCAGTCTTCCAATCTTTTGATGATAGACTCAGTGTCCCATTTGTTCGAGTATGAAGATGCAATGTATGTATTTTTAGGCATGTCATGAGTGCCGGTGGTTGTGGGCTCTTTAACTGCATCTTTTATTACATTTATTTTATTCTCCTTTTCTATTTGTTTGAGGTCAGATTCATCAGTTGGAATAGTAAAAGAAAATAAGAAAATAAGCTCGTAATAAGAAAACTTGGATGCCTTATTAATTGAAATGGGAGAAAGGTCCACAGTTACATCATATTCATAATTAAATCCCAATGGACTAGTTACATCAGATTCAGATTCAGACTCAGAATTAGTGATTGACTCAGACTCAGATTCAGTTTCAGCTTCTGTTTCAGTCGCAATCTCTGATTTTTACTTAGCAGCTTCGAAAGGGCTCTCATCAAAGCTCCAATTCTTAAATTTCCCAATGGCTGGCTTTGATCATAGTGGAGAGGTTAGATTTCTCCTCCTTGTCTGTGAGAATAGCTATATCACTAAAGAGGCTTACTTCCATATTTTCTTTGTAACCACTTTCCAAATAATAAATAGGCTGGTGATCCTCAGTAGTTATCTTCACATCGAAGAACAACTTAAATCTAGGAACTTTGATACTAGTGACTAGGTAGACCCATGGTTCAGGGAAAGAGAAGTAAGGAACAATCTCTCCATCCTTTACAAAGTAGGCATTTAGTGTTATGAAATAAGGCCTTAAGACAATGTCGAGTTTGCTCCCTTGCTTATCGATTGCAGAGTTTTTTCTAGCCTTTGCGTTCTCTTCCTAGATTTCTTTATATGTTGGGTCATAACCTAAGCCAAAAGGAGGAGTAGAAAACTTGAATTCGTTGAATGACTCAACTCCTTGTTGATTTTTTCCAAGGCCTAAGCCAGGGAAGAAAGACATTTGTTTCATGACATTGCCCAAAATTTGGTTGTAGTAAGGATCCAAATCCAATGTAATAGGCTCTTTCAGATCTTTATCGGTATTAATGAATTGAACAAATGAGAAGTCATATAAAGGATATGCTGACAACTCGGCCTAAATTTTCAGGATGGGCATGATGTTTGGGACTTCAGATTTGCTAGACGAATCAGCTTTAATTGTAACCGTGCCACCTTTTAAAGGGAACTTCACTCTTTGGTGCAGAGTAGATGACACAGCTTTGGCCTAATGAGTCAAAGGCCTACCCAAGAGTAGATTTAAGCAAGACGGTACATCAATATCTGGAAAGGGACTTTGAAAGTAGTTGGGCCCATGGTGATGGTTAGTGTAGCCACCCCAAGTACCACTTTTTTGGAGTTCTCTTATGCCCTCACAATTTGATCAGACGGTGTGAAATCAGTGACAACTAACCTTAAAAAACTTGTAACCTTCAAAGGGAAAACATTCAGTGTAGATCCATTATCAACCGGGGTTATAGGGACAATCTTTTCCCTTATGATGATAGTTACGTATAGTGCATAATTGTGGGGACCCCCCTGCGGGATCTCATTATAAGAAAAGGAATTGGAAGTTCCTCTAGAGGAACTAGTGATTGATTCAACCAGAGTTTCTGGGGAGATGTCTGATGATGTCTGAGTCTGGCTTAACGTATTACAAATAGCTTGGCGATGAGGGTAAGAGGACATGAGCAAACTCCATATTGAAATATTAGCTTACGTCTTTTTAAGTTGTTTCAATATAGGATCCTCATCATTTTCAGGAGTTATTTTGTTTTGTGCCATAGTTTGGCTTGAAGATGAAGCAGAAGCTTGAGTGATGCAACCACTTTTGGTGATAACATTTATTTCTTGGCCCAAATTTCTCAGATCGATGATGACACAACAATAGTCGTGATGAATTAACCACCCTAAGGAAGTTTGGTCAATCATTGGTGTGAAAACTGGGGAGAGTGACCTCTCTAAGGAAGATTGGTCATCTCCGGTGTAATAATAAATGCTAAGTGGTATGTCATTAGTGATAAGATATGTGGAATCACTCTCCTCAAATTCTTTCAATATTGCATTGACATTATGTTCAGGGATGGGATTAGTGCTAATATTTACTTTAGGTAGCATAATATTTTTCTTATGATGATATCTTGGATTTTATGGTAGAGGGCCTTACAATCGTCAGTTTTGTGACTGAGCCCCTGACGATAGTCACAAGTCTCATTCATGTTGAAGTTTTTTGGCAATGGATTAGGAATTGGCTTAGGCTCAAATGGTTTGAAAGCATTCTTTTCCATTCACTGTCTCAAGAGGCAGTTTAGTGTTAACCCCTTTAGATTAGAAAACTCCCTTCTTTATATCTAGATGGGGTTTTGTAGGCTGTGATTGCATTATCCCCTCTTTCTTTCTATACACTAGTGATTTTCTTAAAATGGGAGGATGAAGTCTGAGTCTCATCCTTAATTAGGCTGGATTCTATCGCATCTTCCAGGCGAGAGCCCAAGGCTACTAAAGCCTTCAATCAAGAAAGTTTTATGTTATCATTCTGTCTCAAAAGACAAGTAATAAGTTCTTGACAACTATATCTATCTGTTCAAACTTAGTTGGTTTGCTAACCATTTAGGGGGCTTTCTCTCTCCATCTAATAATAAAGGCATAAAAGGTCTCTTTGGGTAGTTGTTTGGTTGTTTTGAGGTCCCGTCTCTTGATGTCAACCTCTTGATTGTAGGAATACTATTTCACAAATTCAGTAAAGATGGACTCCCATGTTTGTTTCTTGGAATCCTCTAATTGTATGAACCATGTCAAAGCTGCACCAGTGATCGACTATTGGAGGAGCTGAGCAAAGAGCTCATCTTGCACTCCCAATGGTTGGAGCGTGCCATTATAGATTCTCAAATGAGTTTCAGGGAAGGAGGTGCCTTTGAATTTTTCAAAGTGTGGCATCTGAAACTTAGGAGGAAGCCTTGGGGAATGGGCTTAATGCCTTGACATCTAGGACTTTCTCCATTTTCTTAAGGGCTTGCAGGTCCCTTTACATTTCATGGTACATTTGGGTTATGGTTTTGATGAGTGGATGTTCTTTAACCATTTTTGAGAAAGGATCAGCAGAAGGGGTGATAGAAGTATTATTTCCACAGTTAGATTGTGGATTTAGTACATTGACCTCTTCAACTAGAGTGTTAGAAGTATTCAAAACATAATTAGTGGATCGAGTCTCTACTTGACTTAGCATGGTTTGAACTTTACCCAGAATAACCTATTTTTGGCTTTGCATCATTGCAGTTCAGGTCTCCTGTTGGACTTTTATAGCATATTCTTGTCTCTACATAAAGGCAGCTAGCATTTTAGCAAGGTCAGTAGATGCATTAGATGGAGCAGGCGGAGCAAGTGTAGAAGTGGGGGTACCAGTTGGAGCACTGGTAGTAGTGGCTTCAGCAGTAGGAGGTGGGATAAGGTTATCTATAGTTAACATGATGACCTTTTGGGAAAAGGTAAAGAAAATGGAGTATCAGGTTTTGAAAGAAATAAGTAAATCCAGGTGTAGTCTGGTAAAGAGAAAGGAATTTGTTAGGTTCATTTTTTTTGTCTGGAACAGTGCACTTTATCTAATTTTAGTTTTTTGGATGTAGTGATCCATGCATGTATGCATGAATGAAAAAGGTTTCATGATGATAGTAATATAGAGTCCATTAGGGTACACGAGAGCTAGGGTCAACTCTAATCATTACATGATAGCTTGGTGGTTTAACGGTTCTCCATCGGCTAGAGGTCTCGACACACCTAACCATAAGAACCAAAGAGGCTTGAATGGGTCAAACAGCTATATGTACCTCATTATTCCAACTGAATGGATCAGGTGGGGCACCCTGGAGTCGGATGGTTTTGCTATCAGTAAAGTAGTCCTAAGTAAGGATGTTCACTTGATGCTACACTCTATCCAGGTTTTCCTAATATATAGGTGCATAGGAAGTTATGCATGAGAACTTACTTTTACATGAGTTCGGGCCAAAATATTTGTATTCAGAAAATAGCCCACTTAGCTTTTGTTTGGGTCAAACATCCCTAGAAGACTCGCCTCTATGGGATTTCCCATTGAATAGCATGCCTGTGGACCTCTTTCAAGGCCTGGAAGAAACCGTTTGGATTGCTCTTCTGAGGCATCGTGAATTTTTGGTTGGGTTCCCTCATTTGTGCATCCACATGTGTCCATTAGAGTACACATTGTGTGTGAAGTGATTAGAGTCACCACTTAATCTTTAAGAAAAGTCAGTTGTTTCTAAGATGATTGAGAAACCTTATGAAATTAACTCCATTTTAGAAAGCATTCAATTTTCTACCCAATTTGGAAAAGCTAGTCATTTTTGGAACCAAAGGGGGTTTGTGATCTGAAAAACATTTTAATAAAAAGAGTTTTTGTACCATTTTAATTAAAACAAGATTTTGGCCTGAGAAATCATGCAAGTTCAGTTAAAATAATGATTTTTTTTGTATGCATGAACATTTATATCAGATGAATGCATGAGTATGCCAGTTATGCAAATGACATCCATAAAGCGGTAAAGACAAGCAATTTTTGCAAGGGTCCTTCCTCTAGCCTGCTTTAGGTTCTAGGGAAGGCACAACACCCCAAATAAATTGGTAAAATTAATTACAAGGAAAGCTGATAAATTAGGGGATCTTCCCTCCAGTCTTATGATCTAGGAGGAGAACACATTTCCCAAAACTATACATCATAAGAATAAATAATCACATAACAAAAAAGTATAACATAATGATATCCAAATAGATTGAATAAAATATGAATAAATGAATAAAATAAAGAAATAGACAATGAAAATAAAAAAAGTGATTTTTTGAGTTGAAGCCGTGAAAGGCTTGCCGGCGTATCCTTTTGAATGGGAATCAAACCCCATGTCGTTCTCCCTTCTCGCGAAAGGCGTGGGTTATTCTGGTAACAAAAGGGGTGGTTGTTGGTTCAGTTGCTAATTAATTTTAGATTGACAAAAAAAATTATCCCAACAGTCTATTAACCAATTGTGAAGTTGATTAATGTAAAATTGCATTTTGATTGCATGTTTTTACCTAAATAGATTTTAGGTCTTATTCATTTTAATTATGAAAAGATATTCATAAAATGGCCTTAAATCATATTGAAATGGCTTAACAGTTGAAAATATACCTTACGTCCAAATCAAATGGCTTAGAGATCAGTTTCAAGATTAGATGATAAAAGAAATATTGTATTATATTTACCTTTTTGCGTGTTCAAGGAATAAGAGTGTCTGACGGTTTGATGAAGCCTGAATGAGTCTTCGTTGTATTCGAAGAGTGTGGATTGATTTTCTAGACTAACTAGAAATGGACTGGATTGGATTCTGATCAGACGGATTGACTGTCGGAATTATCTGTAACTAGATAGTTTAAAGTATCTGTCGTCTGAAAATTGCATTCTAGAGGCTCAGATTGATGTGAAAATGGCATAAACTGATGTTTTTTGAATGTTTTTGAGAGTGCTCTCTAATCTGGAAAAATTGGTAAAAAGGTCAGAACCTGGGTCTGTTTTGGAGGGTCTAATTTATAGAGAAACGAATAAGAAAACCCTAAAAACTGAAAGGCGCATGCGTCACACACTCCACACATGCGTGTGGGTCTTCACGCATGTGTGAAGGGCTTGACGCATGCGTTGAGGCTTTCATGAATGCGTGAAGTCGTTTGCGCTTGCGTCTTGTCGTTTTGGGCCTGGGTCTGTCCTAGGCCTGATTTTCTGAGTCCGGTTCGATTCAATCCAATTCAGTTTTTTAGGCTTTCTAGGCTCGTTTGAAGTCTAATTTGAGCTCGATCAGATCCGCTGGGCTCATATTGATGGTTCAGATGCAATGGTTCCAAAGTAAGGGTTCATAATTATTATTATTTTTTGAACTATTATTTAATTTTTCTGAAAATTCACAAAATTTCCATTTTTGTTGTTTCATGATTTTTTGACTTTTGGAAACAATTTTACTCACAAAAATTGATTGAAAAATATTTTTGGCCCGAAAACCAAGTGAAAGCATAATTGGATTGGGTCAGAATGAATCATTTTGACGGGCCAGGTTGGCACACGAGCAGGCGACACATGACAGTTAAATGCGTGCATTTTGCCTTAACTTGCGCATTCAGCCTTCTGAGCTCACTTTTTCTTCCTCGATTTGCATGCCACTATAAATAGGCGTAAAAAAAAATCAATTTTTGACTTAGAAAACCACTAGGGAACATAATTATTTTTAGAAAAAGTCAATTTCTTTTATTTTTCCTCACAACATGGAACCCTTTTTAAATCAAATGATGAATGGATGGTGCAAGAAATTGGACAAAGTGAACATGATCAACCTCAAAAGATATGGTATGAGTTATTTTCTAACACTTAGAGGCATGAAAATTGATTGGGACTTTCTGAATGCTTGCATTTGGTTTTGGGATCCCATTGACCATATATTCTGATTCAGGGTTGGCATGGAAGAGATGTGTCTAACTTTTGAGGAGTTTTCCTTTTTTGCTTGGTATGATTCCTAAGGCTGATAGAGCTATTCTAGTTGAATGGGTAGGTTATTTTAACTCGTTTAAGAGACTTTTGGATTTAAGAACGAAGGCTACTTCAGGCTTAGTAAAAGATGATTGGGTTAACATTTCTACTTTGGTCGAGATGTTTTGGGAAAAGAAGGAGGATGATCTAGCTTGGCGAGATCGAAGATTGAAGGCCTATGCCTTTGGTTTGACCGTGGGATATATATTTATGGTCCCGGTTGGATGGGGAGATGCTAAGGTGGCAGAGCTAATACACCAGATGGGTGAAGGTAAGTCGATTGTGGGAATGATTTAGGCTGAAATAATGCTAAGCCTTGACCATTATTACAACTCGAGGGAGCCTTGGTCTATTAGCCTAAATTTGCTCTAGGTACTTAAATCTTCTTTTCTGCTTGTCTGTTTTAGCATGTTTTGGGGGCTTTACATTGATTTGTGTATTTCTTGTCTGATTTGGCTTGGAGACCATCTCAAGATTGTTCTTGGACCTGATAGACCAGACTATTTAGCACCTTGGTATCACACTTAGGGTATTGTTATTCGTTTTGACTTTGAGAAAGAGTGGATTAGCTTATTGATAAAGTTGAGTCCTTCAGATTTTCTATGAAAGCTTGACTGGTACACCATAAAGAAGTTTATGCCGAGGACCCAGGGATACATGCTTGTGCATTTGCTTGGATTTCAGTATGTAACTTGGTATCAAGCTACCAGAATCCTTCATTAGATGGGACATGATCAGGATATGCCCCCAGATGGTCCACTATTTAAAGTGACCTTGGCGAATGATCGAGTGACTAGAGTTGTTCTATCTCGTTGGTTTAGAGACTTTACAATGGCAATGGTGATTCCTGGTGATGATTATGGCAAGCTTAGTCACTATCTCGAGTGGTGGATCGAGGTTTGTTGGAAAAAGGAGAAGTCAAAGCGATTCACTCTTCTAAATGAGATTAAAGGTTGAATTTGAGTTTAGATTTAGAAAAAATAAGACTTTAGAAAAATAAAACCCTATTTAGTTTATTTTGTTTTCCTGTCTCATTGTATCTTATTTTGGGATATGCCAAAAGATGAATAAGATCTCAATAAATGTTTTTATTATTTTTAAGTTCTTACTTTTGCCTAAGTTGCCCTTTTTGGGTTTTCAACTTAGCCAACTGCCTTGATTATTACCTAGACCACCTTTTCAATTTTCAGTCTAGTAGGCTATACCCTAAATTTTATCTAAGTCGCCCGTTTGGGTTTTCAACTTAGCAGGTTTCATTCTTTTTTCAATTTTTGTTTATTCATTTTAACTATTGCATGCAATGTTAAAGATCCCAAATGAGATTAAAAATTGATTTTAATTGAATTATTTAGACCATGCCTATGTATCTCCTTACAATAGTTTTTAAAAAAGATGAAGTACATGGAAATTTTAGAGAATCAGGTCCATATAGTTCTTGTTACAGAAATGATGATGTATGGATGCATGCTCATGCAATAAGAACACTATATAAAGAACTTCTTAAGCTCGTCGAGATTGGTTGGATGGTTGAATTCATTACTGTCGACGTTCATCAAAATGACGTCTATGCCTGACATGATCTTTTTGATGATGTATGGGACACTCCAAAGAGGTCTGAATTTTTCTCAAGGGTCTTGTATGACTTGTCTAATCTCTTTGATAACTAAGTCACCTTCCTGAAGATTGTCATTTCGAACTCATTTATTGAAATTCTTGGTAAGCCTTATCTAGTAATTCTATGTGTGGTGGAGAGCTTCCATCCTTTTTTTATCAATTAGGTTAAGTTGATCGTAATAGGCATGTTTTGCCAATCAAGTTCAAAGATCTGGGCTTTGTGAAGAACTCTGGTTGTTTGAATTTCCAACTTTATAGGGAGGACTGTTTCCATTCAATAGACTAGTGAATATGATGTAGTTATGGTAGCTGATTTGTATGTGGTTCTGTATCCAAAGAGGGCATATAGTAGGTGTAGGTGCCAACCTTTATGATTACTGATCATCTTTTAAAGCATATTCTTTAATGCTTTGTTAGTAGCCTCAACTATGCCATTGGTATGAGTTATGTATGGGGAAGACCTCTGATGTTCAATCTTTTCCTTCTTTAGGTGAGTGACTATTTCCTTTTGAAAATGCGAGCCATTGTCAGAGATGATCTCGTGTGGAAAACCATACCTTGCAATGATGTTCATTTTGATGAATTGAGCCACCTTCTTTGAATCTCAGACTTGATAAGGGGGAGCTTCAACCCATTTGGTAAAGTAGACAATGTCCACTAAGATGTACTCATGGCCGACTAATGACTTTGGTGAAATCTTACTGATGACATTAATACCCCAATCAGCAAATGGCCAACGAGTGGGAATTGGATAAAGGTGTGAAGAGGGCAGCTTCTAGAGCTTTGCATATTCTTGACACGTAGGGTACCTTCAGGCAAACTGTACACTGTCCCTATTCATGGTGAGCTAATAGTAACCTTGGTTCATGATTTTTCGAGATAGTGCCAAACCATACATGTGGGTCCCATCCATCCCACCATGCATCTCTTCTAATATTTTGTTAGCCTTTTGGTCTGAGATGCTTCTGAGGTGGATGCCATTCACAATGTTTTTGTATAAGATATCATCTCTAGGGATGTATCCATTAGCCAGTTGCCTAATAGTTCTCCTTTCTGATTTAGAGGCGCCTTCAGAATATTCACCTTTTGTGAGGTAGACGTAGATATCCCAGTATTATGGCTTTTCCTTGACTTTATAGATATTCATGCAGTGATCTTGGAATCTTTGTTGGCACTTGATGCTATTCGAAATAGGATGGATAATGAAACCATCATGTATTTCTATTATAGATGCAATGGTGGCCAGTGCGTTAGTGAATCTTTTTTGAGTTCTCAGCAGGTAATGAAAGGAGAGAGTATCAAAGTCATTGGCGAACTCTTTGAGGCATTTATGGTAGGGAACCAACTGCTCCTCTTTAATTTTCCATTTCCCTAAGGCTTGGGAGACAATGAGATTCGAATCGATGTAGAATTCCAAGTTATTGATGCTAATTTGAAGAGTTGAATCTAATTTAGATACACATGCTTCATATTAAGCTTTATTGTTTGTTACTTCGAAGTCTAGTTTGATTGCTAGAGGCAAGCTTTCATCGGTGGGTGTAAGGAACACCATTCCATTACTATAACCTTTGTGATTGGAGGCTCCATCAAAATACAAATTCCATGTTTCATTTTGTAGAATTAGGATATCCTCATCAGCAAACTCAAGTTCTTCCCAATGATCATTAGTTGGGGCAGCAACCAATTGGTCAGCTCTAACACTTCCTTTAATGGATTTTCTCTGAACATACTTAAGATTGTAGGATGCTATAACCACCATCCATCTAGCCATTTGCTATCTAGAATAGGCTTATCAATAAGGTATTTGAGTGGACTTTGATCAATAAGGACATGTGTGATGTATGCCCTCAGATAATGCCTCAGTTTGTGACAGACCCAAACTAGAGCAAGGCAGTGTTTCTCAATATACTTATAATTGAGCTCGTGGGTTAGCATTCTCTTAATCAAGTACCATATATATTTTTCTTTATGGGAATATGGGGCATTCTGTGCAAGCATTTGCCCCATGGCTTCTTTAGTGATAGTTAAGTAAAGCAGTAAAGGTTGACTAAGTCTAAGAGGTTGTAGAACTATGGATTCAACAGGAACTTCTTGATATGTTCGAAGGCGCACTCCTTGTTCCACTGTTTAGAGGATTTTTCCTTGATCAGGTTAAATATTGGTCCACAAGTGTCTGCTAATTGTTACATGAATTGACTGATATATTGTAGACGACCCAAGAAGCCTCTTATCTCCTTTCCAATTTTAAGAGTTGGCATGTCTAGAATGGCTTTAGATTTGGCAGGATCTACTTCAATACCTTTCTTGCTAACCATGTAACCTAGGAATACTTCAGATTAGGCTCCAAATATGTATTTGTTGGGATTTAGCTTGAGGTTGTATTGTCGAAGTCTAAGGAAGTACTTCTCTAACGCTTGCAAATGTAGTTCAGGGGTACCACCCTTAATGACCATGTCATTAACATAGACTTCTACTTCTTTATACATTAAGTCATGGAAAACTGTAGTAGCCATTCTCTAATAGGTGGCTTTAGCATTCTTCAACCCAAACAATATTACTCTGTAGTAGTAAGTACCCCATTTAGTGATAAAGGTTGTCTTTTCCATGTCAGGAAGATGAACCAAGATTTGGTTGTACTCTATGGCTAGATAGGTTAAGGAAACCATCTTTGAACCAGCTAGTGCATTGACCAAAAGTTTTATGTAGGGTAGTGGAAAATCATCCTTAGGGAATGCCTTATTTATATCTCTATAATCTACACACATTCTGACTTTCCCATCCTTCTTCAGGACTGGGATGATGTTTGCCAACTAAGAGGGATAGCTGATAGGCTTAATGAACTTGTGAGAGAGTTGCTTAATCTCTTCTTCCTTCATTGGAATGGACCAAGCTGGCTTCATGCACCCGAGCTTCTAATTTCCAGGCTTGCAATCTAGGTATGTCTGAATCTTGTGGATGGCGATGCTTGGATCGAGTCTTGTCATGTCGCTCAGCTTCCAAGCGAAGCATTCTTTGAATCTCTTGATCATAGTTTTAGTGCCCCATTTGTTTGAGCATGCAGATGCAATGTATTTGTTTTTAGGCATGTAATGAATGCTAGTGTTTACAGGCAGTTTAATTGCATCTTTTATTTTGTTTACTTTATTCTCTCTTTCTATTTGATTGAGGTTAGATTCATCAATTGGAGCATTAAAAGAAAATAAAGAGATAGGCTCGTAATAAGAAAACATGGTAGTCTTATTGATAGAAATTGGAGAAAGGTCCACGATTACATCAAACTCATATTCAATGTCTGATGACCTATTATGTTAATATTAGACTCAGAAGAGGATGATGAAGACTCACACTCAGTACTAGACTTTGATTCAATACTTGATTCAGATTCAATATTTGACTCAGCAGCTATAATAAGGTTGTTGTCAAAATGCCAGTTCTTTAGCTTTTCAATGGCAGATTTGATTAGAGTGGAGAGGTTGGATTTCTCCTCTTTGTTAGTTATGGCCCAAATAAATTGACTTCCATTTTCTTTTTATAGTTATGGCCCAAATAGTATATAGGCTATCAATCTTCAGTGGTCAGCTTCACATTAGAAAATAGCTCAAATATAGGGATCCTAATGCCAGTCATAGGATAAATCCATGGTTCGGAAAATGCATAGTAAGGAACTACCTCTCCTTCCTTGTCAAAGTGGCTTCATAAGGATGTCAGCTTCTCCCCCTTGCTTAGTAATTATAGATATTTCTCTAGCTTTGACTTTCTCTTCCTCAATCTCATTATCTATTGGATTGTAACCCAAGCCAAAAGGTGGAGAAGAAAATTTGAAGTTGTTGAACGACACAACCTCTTGTTGAATCTTTCCAAGACCCAGACTAGGAAAGTAGGACATGTGCTTCATGATATTCTCAATCATAGGGTTGGAGTATGGGTCGAAGTCTACAGTAATTGCCTCTTTTAGATTTTTAGTTGTATGAATGAACTGGACAAACGAGAAGCCAGATAAAGGATATGCCAACAACTTAGGTTGGATCTCAAAAATAAAAACAGTGTCTGGGACCTCGGATTTTCCAGAAAGGTCTAGTTTGATAGTGACAATTCCATTTTTTTATTGGGAATTTAACCCTTTGATGCTCAGTTGATGGTACAACTTTATCCTCATGAATCCAAGGCCTACCTAGAAATAAGTAGAAATAGGATGGTACATCAATGACTTAAAATGGCACCTTGAATGTGGTTAGGCCCATAGTAATAGTTAGAGTCACCACTCCTATAACTTCTCTATTAGAGTTATCATAAGCTCATACAATTTGATATGAAGAGGTGAGATTAACAACATTTAACCCGAAGCAACTTGCAAATTTCAGCGAGCATACATTGAATGCAGACCCATTGTCAACTATAGTCATTGGGATAGTTTTCTCCCTTATGATGATAGTGACTTAGAGGGCATCATTGTTTGGTCCCCAGGCAGGATCTCATTGTTAGAAAAGGAAATGGATACACCTTTGGTATCACTTGTGATGGGAGCAACCAGAGCTTCGGGAGAAATCTCTATTGGAGTTTGGCATTGGCTCAAAGCCTTACAAAGAGCTTAGCGGTGAGGATAAAAAGACATGAGAAGACCCCAAATGGAAATGTTTACTTATGTCTTTTTGAGTTGTTTGAGTTTGGGATCCTCTTTAGGGTCAAGAGTCCCTTTGGATTGAGCCACTGGTTGGCTCGTAGAAGGAGGAGCAACAGGTGCCTAAGTAATTCTTCCACTTCTGGTAATAGATTCTATCTCTTCACCCAAATGTCTTAGGACGATGATGATGTAACAATAGTCATTATGGATTGACCTCCCAAAGGCTGGTTGGCCAACCGGAGGTGAGCATTTTAAGGAGAAGGATATTTCTAAGGAAGATTGGTCTTTTTCCAGCTTAGTGATAATTACTCAAGAGCACAACATTAGTGATAAGGTGCATAGAATACCCTTCCTCAAATTCATTCAGTATTGCATTTACATTGTGCTCAGGGAGGAGATTTGTGCTAGTGTTTGTAGTAGGGAGCAAGTGATCCTTGGCATCAATAGGATCTTGTATCTTATGTCTAAGGGCCTTGGAGTTGTCAATTTTGTGGTCTAGCCCTTGGTGGTAGTCACACCTTTTATACTTGTTGAAATTCTTCAACATGGATCAGGAATAGGTTTAAGCTTCAGTGGTTGGATGGAACCCTTCTCTAAATATTATTTCAGGAGATAGCTTTGTGTTAATCCCCTTAAATTGGTGAATTCCCTTCATTATATCTGAAGGGGTTTGTTGGCCAAGATTGCATTATATATGAATGATGTCAATCTCTTCAGGGTCGGTTGGACTGTTAACCGTTTGGGAGGCCTTCTTCCTCTACCTAGTGATAAAAGCAAAAAAGGTTTCTTTTTAAAATTATTTTATTGTCTCAAGATCTCACTTAACATCAATCTCTTGATTATAGGAATATTATTTTACAAATTCAGTACAAATTGACTCCCAAGTCAATCTTTTAGAGTCATCTAGTTGAATGAACCAATTTAAAGCAGCACCAGTAAGTGACTATTGGAAAAGCTGAGCAAAGAGCTCGCCTTCCACACCAAGGGGCGTAAAATACCATTATAAATCCTTATATCAGTGTTGAGGTAGGTGGTTCCATCAAACTTCTCAAAATTTGGCATCATAAATATAGGAGGGAGCCTAGCATTTGGGAAGGGACTTAGTGCCTTCACATCAATGACATTCTCCTTCTTTTTTTAGAGCTTTTAGGGTCTTCTCCATTTCCTCATACTTTTCATCCAAAGTCTTGAGGAGTGGATGATATTCAATCCCCTTCGAGAAAGGATCCACATTATGAGTAGTTAAGTTGCTATTTCCATGGCCAGATTATGGATTCAGGACAATAACCTCATCAGCCAATGTCTCTTTTCCAGAATTAGAAGAGGTGGATGCATGATTGGTGGGCTGGAAACTTGGGTCATCATGGCTTAGACCTTACCCAGGATGGTATGTTCTTAGGCTTGTATCATTGCATAGAGGATCTTCTATTGAGTTTTCACAGCCCCCACTTGCTTTTTTCGAATTTCAGTTAGCATTCTAGTAATGTCAGTAGGTGGAGCAGTAATAGTAGCATTGGGTGCAGTGGCATTAATGACAATGGTGGCAGGAGGTGTGATATCTCTAATGTTTTGACATGGTAACCTTTGGACAAGAGAAAAAGTAGTGTATTAGCTTTTGAAAAGGATAATGCCAGTAGCTGGCAGGTTGGTATGAAAAGGGTAAGTGTTTTTTTTTATTTGGTCTGGAACAGTTCACTTTATCCAATTTTAGTATTTTGAATGTCATGATGCATGCATGCGTGTATGCATGAATGAAAAAGGTTTAGTGATAATAGTTTGCATAATTAGAGTTATTAAGATAGGGTCAACTCTAATCATTATATGATAGCTTGGTGGTTTTAAGGTTCCCCATCGACTAGAGGTGCGATATACCTAACCACATGTGAACCAAGGAGGTTCGCATAGGTTCAGTGGTACGTAAGACCTCGTTATCCCAAATGAAAGGATCGGAGGGTACGGCTTGGAGTTGGATGATTTCATTATCGATGAAGTAATCCTATGGAAGTAAGCTCACTCGATGTTACTATCTACCCGAGTTTTTCTAGAATAAAAGATCATGTGATGTGATGCATGAAAACCTACTTTCACACAGTCTTAAGCCAAAAGATTATTTTATCAGAAAATAATACACTTAGTTTTTTTTATCATTTTTCCAAACATCCTCAGTGGAGTCGCTAGCTGTGCGGCCTCTTCCTGAGCCCGCAGGATTTTCCAATGCACCTTCGAGTTTATGCCTAGCGAAAACCAACCATGAGGGGTCGGATTGCACTTGGAGTCGTAGTTGTGGATAAGTCTCACATTTGTGCATCCATTTGTGTTCATTGGCATGCATGTGGTGTGTAGAGTGTTTAGAGTCACCACTTAATTCTTTAAGAAAACTAATTTTTCTCTATGGTGATTAAGAAACTATTTTGATAAAAACTCCATTTTAGGAAAAATCTAATATTTCGACCAATTTAGAAAAGGTTTGGCCTCGATCCAAAGTGGGGTTCGGGGATTCGTGATATGATAAAAATAATTTTTTAGAAAAAATAGTTTTAACAATTTTTAATAACAACTTTTGGCATAATAAAATATGGTTTTGGTTAAAATCATATTTTTGTGTATGCATGACATACCACGTGATGCATAAATAAATATTCAAGGCAAAATATGATGCATGAGCAGGCTAGTAATGCATGATAATCACATAAAGTAGTAAAGGCAGGAAACTAAATCAGATGTTCTCCCTCTTGTCCACTTCAGGTTTTAGTGAAGATACATATCTCCAAAGAAAGAAGTCAATTAAATTACATCGTACAAATGTGAGTAAACAATCCGGGATCCCTTTTCCAGTCCTTATATCTAGGAGAGGCACACATTCCCTAATACAAATTCACAATTGAAATAATAGCAATAATATGAAATAATTGCAAACACAACATATCTAATAATGAAAATAAATAAACTAATAATAGTAATAATAAAAATGAATAATAAAGAAAATAAAGGAAAATTGGTTTTAGAGTTGAAGCCATAAAAAGACTTACCAGTGTATCCCTTTGAATGGAAATCAAACACCACACTATTCTCCCTTCTTATGAAGGATGGGGCGTTGTTTTGATAACAAAGTTGGTGGTTTGGTTGTGTGTTCAGAAGCTAAAAAATTTTAGTTAATAAAATTGTTAACCAGATAGGTTATTAATCATTTCAAATTTGATTAATAAAAACACTGTTCTCCCTTCTTACGAAGGATGGGGGGTTGTTCTGATAACAAAGTTGGTGGTTTGGTTGTATGTTCAGAAGCTAAAAAATTTTAGTTAATAAAATTGTTAACCGCATAGGCTATTAATCATTTCAAATTTGATTAATAAAAATTATTTTGATGTGAAACAATTGCCTAAGTTCATTTTAGGGCTTAATTCGGTTCATTTTTATGAAAAATGGAATCCTGATAAAACATACCTTGATTCAGATTTAAAAGGCTTAATTAATTCAGAAACTTCAAGAAAATGGGAAAGACAATACTATGCCTAATTTATCTTTTATTTGTGGGGTTTGGAAACTGAATGGTCTAATGGCTTAATGAAACTGGAGCGAGTCTCCGTTGTGTTCGAAGAGGACCAATGTCTGACTATCTAAACTGGAACTATAGGAATTGAACTGATGAACTAACTTATGAATAAGGGATATTGGTGAATTTTGGTAGTTGTAGGTGGAAATGATTCGACTTAGAATGAATTTTAGTGTTTAGGAGGTGTTTAAGATTGTCTGGAGGCTGAAAAATAAGTCTGATCTCGGAAAAACTTCTGAACCCGAAACAGTTCAGAAAGTTTGAATTTATAGGTATTCGTACCAGAAACCCTAAGAGTCAAAATACATGCATTTTGTATCAAATGCATGTGTTTTGTATCAAATGCATGCATTTGGGCTCAAAATGCATGCGTTCTTGTGCTTAGATCACTAGGCTTGACTTTTTGGGTTGGGTTCGGTATGATTCGATTCAATTTTTTTTGGATCCATTTGAAGTCTGATTTGAGCCTGGTTTGAAATGTTAGGCTCATACTAAATGGTTGGATTTAATGGTGCAAAAATTAAGATTCACATTAAGTCTTGAACCTTTGTTATAATAGAAAGAGAACAAGAAAGAAGAAGAAAGAAAGAAAAACCAGCATTTAGGATTTTCATCTTCATCTTTATTATCATCATTAAAGGTAAGGATTTCACTTTGAATTTCTTACATAAATTAAACATATCTTTTTCCTTCTTTTGTGAACACTTTCTGAAAGTTATGGTATGGTTATTGGATAAGTCTAAGTGCTTGAGAATTGATTGGATTATAAAAGTAAATCTGTATTCTTGAATTCTTTGTTGTAACAGAATTTGGTGTCTTGATTTTTAGGACCTTATGTTAGGAACTGGAAAAACCCTAAAAGGTAAAAATTATTTTCTTATTTCTTAACTAAAATTTTGTAAAAGTGTTTTGCAAAATTTTTCTTGAGTGATGAGTGATAATTGAAAAATTAGGACTGATTCTATTTGAGAGTTTTACTGAAAGCCTATTTTGAGTACTTGATTTGACCATCTTAAAGGAATAATTAAAAGAAGTTATCTGAATAAAATTTGTTCCTTTATGTGTTTTCTAACCTCCTGTAAAATATTGATTCAATTTTACTTGTATATCTTTAGAAAATCAAACCTGAATATGAACTGCCCAAACTGTCTATGTGCAGGGAATAGGTCAAAATAGGTCTGAATTTGAAATTTTACCATTAGTTATAAATTGTACATTTTGATATGGTTTTTGTATATACTGTAGACCATTATGTCTAGTTTCTATAGAAAAATTAATAAGGTCATTTGGACATGTGCATAAAAAGTTATTCACTCGTAAGTACTAAAAGGTTAGTTTTCCATATATGGGTAAATGCACAATATAAAACTCACTTGCATTAAACATAAACCTAAATGCATATTAAGCATAAGCATTTATCTAAGGCACCAATTTGAGCAAATTTATGTCATATTTTAGGGCCTAAAAGTATTGGGAAAGGTCAAGAGGAGGGTGCAAATCATACCTAAATCATTTAGCTTATACGAGGTGAGTATAAGCATTAATTGATTCTTATTGTGCAGATTTGTATTTTAAGTGAATTTGAAAACTTGAATGCTGAATTGTGGCTTTAATGGATACCTATTTCTTATTTGTTTAGATCTGAACAACTTTGTGATTATTCATACTACTATTGATATCTTATCAATGAGTGTTTGATGTAAATATACATGATTACTAGTAAACTGTAGAAACTTAATGTTCAATTGTCAAGCATTTTACACTTGAACACTTGTATTTGATATTAAAAGGATGTTGTGATTAGCTTGATAAGTAATTACAAACCACGTGGAGAATTAGATGGCCAATGTAAATGATCAATGGATAACACTTGATTCACTTGATAAAAGGTTGCCATTACTATCAAATGTCACTTGTTTCACTTGGATCCCAGGAGAAATATTTGTCTTGCAAGGTCACAACATAAAAAATGAACTAATGCACAAGCATATGCATCATATCATTCTTATACTCTATGGTGATTTGTATGGTTTGTTTGTTTGTTTGATATGCCTTTAGAATTTAATTAATGTTTATATTCACTGAGTCGTAACTCACCAAATTGCAATTATTTTTCAGATAGTGGATATGGTGATTGTCTATTTAAAGATAATCATTCTAGATAGAGCATGGATCAAAGATCACCGACCAAGGCTCACTCCTATTCTCTCCTTGTATCATACAAAAGCATATAGTTTGGGGAAAACAATTTACATATGTATATATAGTTTGTGCTTTTTTTTTTTATAAAACTATTAAAGATAAAAGTATCAGCGTGGCGATATATTTGTAGGGATTAAACTTTCTATGATTGGTCTGCTTAATATGCTATGTTGATTGTCTATAAAGTGAATACTTGGAATTTCAATATTCTTATTTGAATTGTGTTTTGAGTTGCATGTAATTGGAATAAGGTTTTACAAATAATGATGGAGATATTAAGCTGGATCAGATAGAAGGAGAACATTCTATTCAGGAGACACATAAGAAGAAACAGATAGACCTGAATGAGATGTTTGAGCTATTAGGTAAGGTTCAGACACTTGGCCACATAAAGT
>CAOJBK010675464.1:0-13022 GCA_948294925.1 Codiaeum variegatum | reverse complement strand
TTGTTTTAATTTCTTGTATTTTTGTTTGGTGACATCCTTCACCTTGTTCATTGTGGTTTCGATGTGAAACCCAAGCTAACCTTGGTTTGTAGCATTTAATATCAACTTTAGCACGGATTATACTATTTTGGAAGGCGGGATATTATTATGTTTCAGGGCAGTATTTCTTTTGCCCGCTCATGTTTATCATGTTTACACACATTGAGGACAATGTGCGATTTAAGTGTAGGGGGGTGGGGGTTGGGGAGGGGTAAAATATTGGTTATATTATGGTTTAATTATCATTATGCATGATTGTATGAAACATGTATGGAAGACTAAGCATAGCTTGATACAATTTTAACTTGCAATATGTCTAAGACTTTTTAAAATTGTAATTTTTTTTAATTCACTCACATAAACATTAGTTTTCACAATCACCAAGATTTTTTATTAAACTTTGAACATAGTGGTCGAAAGTATGAATCCACTTGTCCTGATTCCTACAACTAGGCTTTAAGGCATTTAGTTACGGTTGAGTATTTCGCCATTTTCTTGGCGTAAGTCAAGTTTGGAAACTAGAGATAGTACTTGAGTTTTTGATAGGTTTTCTTAGGAAATGGAACCAAAATGAAAATGAATTATACTCATGGGAAAAATGTGTGAAAATAAAAAAATTGGGGACTTTGAAAATTATAACATATTCCGCTGGTTTCGTATTGTGCAAAGCAATATATCTAAAAAAAGTGAAACCATAAATAGTGCTAGTAGTCGGTTAATCAAGTTCGTGACTAGTTGAGTAATCGAGGGTCGACGCCATAAAGTGTTTACCTTCACGTCAAAAGACTAGTGACGAGCTTAGCTAAATCTGGTCCCTTAAGAATTTGAAAATCTCATGATGCTTAGCACTAAATAAAGAAAAACTTTTCTTAATTCTAAGAAAGACTGACTAAATAACTTGAGGAATGCTTAGGTATAATTCCTTGATAAAGCCATGTTGTTGAGATTAGACACTCGATATGGTGATTGAATTTCTTTAGAGCTAGGTTGTAAGAGCATGCCTTCATGGATTCCGAACTCGATAACCGTGTCCCTAGTTTAGTCATAAAACTAAAGTATCATGAAAACCAAGTGTCTATATGAGTAAATCTTTACTCGTCTTGTTATTTTAATTTTCTTAGGTCTTTAATATATTAAAAGTGAGAATTGTATTGATTGTGCTTAGGTTTGGTTGAGGACAAACAAAGGTCCAAGTGTGGGGGAGTTTGATAACTAGCAAATTATACATTATTTTCCCACATATTCTTAATGGATTTTGCTCGTTAAATTGAATTTAATGTGTTTGTTTAAGTGTTTTCAGTCACTTCTAAGTAATCAATTGAATTTTAGAGCTAGGAGGAACTATTTCAGGGTTTGTGCTAGAAAGAAAAATAAAATGGATCAAAATGGAGTGAAAAATCAAGTCCCAGGCTGTCTCATGATCTGCCTCACAGCCTGTGAGACAGTCTGTGAGAAATCTTGAAGAATGGAAAAACATTAGCTTCTTGCAGCCTCCATCAGGGGCCATGACAATTCCCATGAGAGCTCAATATCTATTTTGTAGAAATCTACTTGGTTTGAACCTACCTTTATATTTTGAGCATAACTCGAGCTACAGAACTCCAATTGAGGTGATTTAGGTACCGTTGGAAAGATAAGAGAAAGATCTACAACTTTGAAGAGATAAAAAGTCTAATTATTTCATCCAGATATCCAAAATTTTCATGGAATTCAGATGTCTAGTTTTGGGTACCAATCTAACTTATGCTAACTTGACACCTATCTAAACCCTAATGAGACTTGAAAAACTATAAAAGGATATCATTTATATTAGAGGGGGAGGTTCTTTCTCTTTTGGGGGTCTTGGGTTTTGAGATCTAAGGTTCACCGAAAAAGCCAAAGAGCCGCCAAGAACCAAGTATTTGCAGATCAAAGGAGCACATTAGAGGTGGAGAAATAGAATTAGAAGTAAGATTAAGTAAGATTATCAATGGAATTGAAAGAGTGAGCTAGGATTCTTCATGGGTTCCTTGGTTTATTTTTTGTCTCTTTTGATTTCTTATTCTTTTCTTGTTATTATGAATTAAACTCATCTACTCTACCTAGATTAGATGAGTTTTTTTATGTTTGTATGGATTGATTGACTCTTTTCCTCAATGAATGTTTAGGGTTTTATTCAAGTATTGATTTTGATTTATATTGTTACACTTTCATCTTCAATGCATGTTTATTGATGATTATTGTCATTTATTCTTTACTAAAGATAGAAAGTTAGGTTTTGAACACTAAAAATCAATTAGGTTTGCTATGCTTGGTAGAGATAGAAGTATGGACTCCTAGGGTAATGTTTTATTTCACTTAATTTTAAAGATTTTCCTACTTGATTAGTTATAAGAAGGGATTCCCAACTCTTACTTAGGAATTAGTGTTTGTTGGCTTGAGAAAGATTCAAACTTACATTTTGTGTCAAAATCCACTTGTTGATTGCCTTGAGTTTTCATTGAGTTGTTAATTATCCATTCAATATAGTCAAATATGAGTTGAAGTATAGGTGGATGCTATATTTCATATTTATTTCATCCTTAGTCTTGCAAGTTCTTGAATCTTTCCAATTAGGGATTAGTTAGTAATTAGGATTTCATTTGTTAGTTTTTAATAGATTAAAAAAAACCTTAATTGTGAACTAGACAATAGTTTAAGTTTGATCTAGTACTTGCGTCAGTGTCTCTATGGATCAACCTTGTTACTGTTATACTACCCAAATGATAGGTGCACTTCCCTAAAGCTAGGGTAGAATTAGTCATCAAGCATTTTAAAATCCCTAGTGTTGCCTTTGGTGCATCAAAAATACTTAGGGATAAGATTGCTCATGAAAGACATTAAAAACTAATTTTTAAATTTCTTAATAGTTCTTTTATTTCTTAGTATTACGGGAGTAGTTATTAGGGGTAGATTGAATACTGATAAACTATCTCGGGAGAGCTTTTGATCTAGATAAGGAAAATATCATATAGCATTCAAGTGAGAGATGAGAATCTAGAGAATAGGTTTAAAAATAATAGTACATTATGCAATGAACCCCAAGTCCTATATGTTTTCCATTATTGAATTGTTATTAGCTTACATCGCTTATTTATTGTTTAGTTTTAAATTACAAAATTGATTCGAATTTTATTGTCCAAATAATAATTAATTCATTTTTCGGTACTTGACATCCTTCCTTTTGGAGACGATACTCTTATACTCATTACTAGCTATAGGAACGGTCTGTACACTTATAGATTAACCATATCAAGTTTTTGTCACTATTGTCAGGGAAGGAAATTGTACAATATCAATAATAGTGATAAGATTTTTAATTTGGACATTTAAATTTTTTATTTTCATTTTTGTTTATTTGATCTTTCTTTTCTATAATCTTTTGCACAAGTAGTTTTAGAGTTGTATGAGAAGTGACAAGAACCCATAGGTAGTCACATACAATCCGAAAATTGAAAGCACCTATAGGAGACTGAATAAAGAGAGAATGGAGAGGTTAAGAAAAGTGCAAGAAGAAGTGGAAGTTGGAAACCTTTTTGAACTAAATAACTCATAGGAAGAAATGGAGGATCAAAGAGAGAGTATAAATGGCTAATGAAAAGACTATTTTGGATTATGCCCTTTCTACTGCATCTATGTCACCTATTGCTAGGCCAACTATTAATATAAATAATTTTAAGCTGAAGCCAGCACTATTACAAATGGTTCATCAATCCCAATTTGGTGGAGGTTAAATGGAGGATGCCAACATGCATCTTTCCAACTTCTTAAAAATATACGATATAATTAAGGTTAATGGTACAACAGATGACATAATTAGACTATGGATTTTCCCATTATCACTGAGGGACAAAGCCAAGACACGATTATAATCTCAAGCACCTGGTTCTTTCACCACTTAGGAGGGACTATTAAAAGCATTCCTGGCCAAATACTTCCCACCTAATAAAACTCTAAGATTGAGAAATGAAATCTTTAATTTCTCAATTTATGAAGGAGATTTATTATTTGAGGCATGGGAACATTTCAAAGAATTATAGAGGAAGTGCCCACACCAAGGACTTCGGGAGTAGGTTATCATCCATACATTCTACAATGGGCTCACACCTCAATTGCAGAGTATAAGAAATGTAGTAGCTGGGGGCAGCTTTATGAAGAAGAAAAAGGATGAAGCTATAGAAATTATTAAGGAAATGGCAACTAATATTTATCATTGGGAAAATGAGAGGGGTCCAACAAGGAGAGTAGCTAGTATTCATGAAATAGATAGTATGGCAGCACTCACTGTAAAGGTAGATGCCATGAATAAGGTATTTGAGAGAGCTAGAGTCTTTGGAAATCACCAAACTATGATTGTTTATGAGAGATTTGGAGGAGGACATGTAAAAATTTAAAGTTATAGCTATGCACATATAAATTTTATCAGCGAGCCTCAAAGACAGCAGAATAGCCCCTTCTCCAACACTTACAATCTGGGTTGGAGAAATCATCCAAACCTATCATGGGGAGGTTAGAATAACCAGAGGTGAGGTTATCAAGGGAATTATCAGCAAAGAAACAAGTTGCCTACTCCTGCCCATAATGAGAGTAAGTCATGATTGGAAGCTTTAATTGATAAATTTGTTAGGGCTACTACAGAATGCTTTAAGAAGATTAAGAAGCAGTATGATAAGTTGGATCAGATGGTAGATTATTTGGCTTCTCAAGGTAGAAATTTGGAGGTACAAATTAGGCAGCTAGCTAACTCCTTTAATGTTAGACCTCAAGGATCCTTGCCTAGTAAACCTGAAGTTAATCCAAGGGAGCATTACAATGTTATCTTATTGAGGACTGGTAGGCATTTGGATGATACCAGCCCGAAACATGTGAAGGAGACCTCAAAGGAAGTGGAAGAGTATGATATTAAGGAGGATACTAAAGTGGCTGAGATGGAGAAAGATAAATATGTGCCACTTCCTCCTAATGTGCCACCAATTCCATTTCCACAAAGGTGGAAGAATTTTGGAAAAGTGGTAAAAGAGAAGAGCAAAGAGACTCCACTTGCCTAATTGGAGGTCAAGAAAGATGAGGTGGTAAAGTCTGATGTTGTTAAGAAAGACATTCCATCAATTCTCTTTCCTCAGAGGCTCAAGAACCAAAAAACAGAGAAGGAATATGAAAGATTCTTAGATGTGTTCAAGCAACTTCAGATTACCATTCCTTTTGTGGAGGCCTTAGCTCAAATGTCGAAGTATGAAAAATTTCTTAAGGAGTTGCTTGCTAAAAAGAGGAAGATCATAGACAATGAAGAGTGGCAATCATTTAAGAGTGTAGTACAACCATTCAAAACAAGCTCATGCTGAAACTAAAGAACCCGGGTTGTTTCTCTATACCCTGTTACATTGGTGATCATAATTTGATAAATATTTATGTGATTTAGGAGCTAGTGTTAGCATTATACCCCTATCTGCTTGTAAGGCATTAAGGTTGGGTCCATTGACTCCAACCATAATTATCTTGCAATTAGTTGATTGTTCTGTGAAGTTTTCTGTAGTTATTTTAGAGAATGTTGTACTTAAAGTAGGTAAGTTTTTCATACATGTGGATGTCATTGTGCTTGATATGGAAGAGGATATGGAGATTACTCTAATTTTAGGGAGGCCATTTTTAACAACTACTCGTGCACTAATTGATGTGGATGAAGAGACATTGACGTTAAGAGTAGAAGATGAGGCTGAGGTATTTAAGATAGCAAAATCATTTAAAACTCTCACATCTCCTACTGATGGTAAATCAATTGGTAAGAAAATTCATTTGAAAAATTCATGAATGATGATCATAAAAAAGTAGGAAAGGTATCGTGACTTTAAGAGTCACCAATGTCCATCTAATACGATGTTAATGAAGTGCTCATTAGAAGGTAATCCAATTTTCATAAACTTTTATTAGTTTTTTTTTTTTTGTGATTTCTTTGTTTCTTTAGGAATTTTTATTCATTATTTTATGTGTTTTCATTATTTTGATGAGTGTTGAGTTTTGAAAGAAAAAACAAAAAAAAATGGTTTTGAATTTGTTTTGTAGGTTAAAACAAGTTAATTGAAAATTTTGACATAGAATGTGCATAGAAAAAGGGCTATAAAAAAATTATGTATAGTCTAATAGAGAAATTTGGCACAAGTTATACCTAGAAAAAAGTTATTACTCTAAAAGAGAATGTACAATTAATTATGCATTGTCTTGTTGGCACATCGCCTAGAAATTTGTTATTGTCAAAAGTTAAGGTAGGAAAAAAATTGAAAGTTTTAGTTACTTTTTCTTGTTAATTAATTAGTTTTATTTTATTTATTTATTATTATTTTCTTTTTCTTTGTTATTTTAGTCTGATATTAAAAAAATATTGAAATTTCACCAAAACTGAGACCATATTCATTATTCTCTTCTTCTTCTTCTTTCTCAAACACAAAACCCTAGCCACCATAAAAAATATGTAACTGACCTCCATAACCATCGACTCATACCCAGAACTGCCTCCTTCCTCAATCGCAAGTGCGTCGGACTCTTGCCTAGGCCCGATCAACCCGTTCAGCCTCAACCAACCCCTTTCAAGACTTTGTAAACCCCACTCCTTCCACCAATTTCTTCTTTTTTCTAACCCGTTTATCCTTTAATTAGACCCATTGTAACACCACCATAACTGTATCTCCTTCCTAGCACACCCCTATCAGAGATCTTACTAGTTCTCCTTAGACCCATTTTACACAGACTTGCCTCACCGTACCTGACTCAAGGCAAACCCTAACCCAGACCTATTTCCTCTCTAACTCAACCCGTCACAACCCTTTTCTGAACTGAATCCAGCCTCAACCTCCCAAACCCATTTTTACTCTCACCCAGACCCGACTCTCCCTTACTAAAACCAACACCTCTCAAACCAGTACCCAATCACCCAGAGCCGTTAACCACTTCAACCCGACCCAAAATCCCAAACCAAAGATCCAAACAGATCTATTATCAATCCTTTAAAATTGCAATTATTCCAAACAATTGAGAACTAAACTCGTTATGAACACAAAATTTTAAGAAAAAAAATAATATTGTGCTTAAAAGATTTTTTGAGAATTTTGAAATTAGGGGTAAAGAGAAAACCCATTTTGTAATTTTAAAAGGAATATAAACATTGAGGATAATATTTATTTTATGTTTGGGGGAGTTTTAGAATATTTTTTTCTATTTTAATTTTAATTTTTATGTTTTATTTTGAATTTGATATTTAGTTGGATTTGAATTTTAACTTGTGTTTTGTGATTATATAATGGTAGTAATTCCTAAAATTTGGTAGATTTGTATTCATAGCTTGCTCATGAAATAATTTTGTATTTTAATATGCTCATATATTGAATTAAGATGAAAAAAATTTATGATAGTTATGTTCCTAATGAAAATTGTTTGTTTTAAGTTTACTGAAAATTGATTTTTTTTTTTAAAAAAAAGCTTAGTTTGATATATGTAAATAATTGATTATTTAAAAATTATGTATGCTTACTTAGAGAGGACTTTTATAATATTTTCATCTTATGTTTACATCGGCTATTTTAGAGCATTACATTTGAACCCATTAAGGTAAAATTTTATGTTCATTGTAGCAAAAGAAAATGATTTGTGTAGCCAAAATTGTATATCCACGTTATATTTAATTTTTCCTTTGTTTTACCCATTTGAGGCAAAATTGAATTTTTAGGTTTATTTTCTTTGTTTATGTTGAATCTTGTGTTTTTCCTTCCCATTTTTATTAGATTATTCTGCTAAATGAATTTTATGTGACACTGATTTTTAGTAGTACAAAAAGGTAATATTTATTTTGAACTACATGTACTTCACTTTTAATTTCAGAGTAGTTCAAAATTAAGTTTGAGGGAGTAAGAAAATACCATGAGTATTTCATTGAAATTGATACAATCTCCATGAAAAATTAAAAAATAAAATTTAAAAAAAAAAGTAAAAAAAATATAGGAAAATAATTTTTGAATTAATTGAATAAAGTGAAGGAGATTTTAGTTTATGGTATTTTACTTGAATTATGAAAATGATTAATGTCCTGTTATGAATGTTGCCCTTTGTGCACAAATGTTTTATATTTGTCATGTCACTTAGTGTGTTTACTTAGAAATTTTCTCATATTTTATTCATTTAGCCTATTTTTGTTTACCCACTACCTTTTTTAGTCATGTTATAAGCCTGATAAAAGTCATTTTGACCCTTTTAAAGCAATTAATATTATTAGTATAGATTGGTTATTTGTAGTGCATATGTGTTAGTTGATCTTACTTAATATTTTTAAAGGTTTACTAGGGTGGATTTAAGTGTATATGCCTATCTGAAGTGCAACAGTTCTTTTATGAATGATGATTTGAATGATCAAATTAAGCAAAATGATTTTATACTTGAAGTAGACAATACTTTCATCATGATCACTTGATGTTTTGATTAATCAGTTATGTAAGCTTGAATTTCCCTAATCTTTAGTTAAATTTTGGTTGAGGACAAGCAAAAAATTAAGTTTGGAGGAATTTAATGTACTTAAATTTGGATGTATTTTCTTGAACAATTTATGATAAATATTCACTAAATTTTTAAGGTTAATACCAAATTGTTTTAGTTATTTCTATTTTGTTCAATTTTATGTTTTCTTTTAGTATTTTATAGTTTTTGTTAGTAATTTCATGTTAAATTAAAAAAGAATGGTGTTTCAAGATCAATTGATAAAGCTTGGAATCATGAAATTTAAGTTTGAAGCTTTTTTAATGCGAAAATGAGAGCTTTTAGCTGTGCACATGCGTGCTGAAAATTATGTATAGGCTGTGCTAGGAAATTTGAAGTTGTCCTAGGCAAAGAAACTCTGCACAAGCAAGTTAGAAATTATGCACAGACTATATATAATTGCTCCCCGAATTTGACAACTTTTTTTTTTTTATTTTTTCAGCTTTTGAAGGGTATTTTAGGCAAGGGAAAACTCTTAGAAAAATTATAATTTTAAGAGATTAATAGAGCCTCCATATTAATCATCAAAATACTATTTCTTTCCTCCATACACCATTATTGGAGATTTCTTTGAAGATTTGGGATTAGAGACTTTTCCACTCTAAGTTTTTCAAGAGTTTTACTTCTTTAAACTTTAATCTTATTTTATTTTGCTTTGTTTTATTTTATACAATTTATTTTATTTCAAGGATTATATGTTAAGAATATTTGTTGGAATTGATTTTGATTTTGTTATTCGTCTAAATATGACTAGCTAAATCCTTAATCTATGATTTGGGATGTAGTTATTACAATGAATTATTGTTCTTAATGTAATTTAATAAATTTGATTCTTTTCAATTGATTGTATTAATTAATTTTGTGCTTAAAGCTAGGATTTAACTGGCTACTAAATCTTAGATTTTAGAGTTCATTTCAAAATTATAAGATTTGAGGTTTAAACTCAAACCATGGAATCAATTAACTTAGAGAATGTAATACTTATGGATAAAATTGCTCCTGGGAGAGATTAAAAATTGATTTTCAAATTGTTTAGTGAGTTCTTTTTATTGTCTAGTATCATTAGAGTAGTTATTAGGGATATATTGAATACTAATAAACTTGACTCGAGAGAGTTTTTTATCTAGTTAAGTGAAATTAGGTCTAGCATTCAAGTGAGAAGAGAGAATATAGAAAATAGGTTTAAGAATAATAATACATTGTGCAATGAACCCCAAGTCCTAGATGTTTTCCATTATTGAAATTTTCTTAGCTTACATTGCTTATTTTATTGTTTAGTTTTGAATTACAAAACCAACTCAAATTTTATTATCCAAATTACAATTAATTCATTTGTTTGGTACTTGAAATATTTCCCTTAGGAGACGATACTTTTATACTCCTGACTAGTTATAGGAATGATTTGTATACTTACAAATTAACCTTATCAGAGACCCTATAATGATGCCCTCTACATCATAGTTGTCACAAAGGAAAAGTATGTACCCTTAGCCCTTGTTGATAATGGTTTTTCACTTAATGTCTACTTACTTAAGGTAGCAAGTTGCTTAGGTCTTGGAGCTGCTAACTTTACACCATCTGATCAGCTAGTGAGGGCCCATGACAACTCTAAGAGAAAAGTTTTAAGGGTGGCAATTTTGACCGACACCATGGGTCCAACTAACTTCCAAGTTCCTTTTCAAGTCATTTTATGTACCTTTGTGTTTTAACTTACTTCTGGGAATACCTTGGATCCACCAAGCCAAGGCAATACCTTCTACTTTACACCGAAAGGTTAAGCTCCCACTTAAGAATCGGGTAGTCACAATCAAAGCAGATATGTCTGGAAAATCTGAAGTCCTAGACACAGTTCCCATTTTGGAAATTCAACAGAAGTTTTTAGCATATCCTTTATCTGGCTTTTCATTTGTATAGTTCATCAAAACTGTGGAGAATCTAAAAGAAGCCATCTTTGTAGACATTGACTCTTACTATAATCTTATGGCTAGAAACATAATGAAACACATGGCCTATTTTCCTGGTATGGGACTTGGAAAGAATCAACAATTGGTGAAGTCTTTCAATGAATTCACATTCTCCACTCCATCTTTTGGCCTGGGCTACCACCTGACTGGCGATGAAATTGAAGAAGAAAAGGCTAAGTCTCGAGAAAAATCTATTATACTAAAAAATGGGGGAGAATATGACTATCTTATGAGGTCTTATTTCAAGACTCTAAATGGATATTTTGTTAAAAAGGAAGAGACAATTCCTTACCGTACTTTTCTTGAACCTTGGGTTTGCCTTTTGACTAGTATTAAGATTCCTAGTTTTGAGGTCTTCTCTAAGGTGAAGCTGATGCCTAAAGACTATTAAGACATCCATTTTCTGGCTGAGGATTACGAGGAGAACATAGAGCTAGCCAATTTGCTAAAATAGCTGTCTTATCTGAAAAGGAGGAAAATATTGACCACTACCCTGATCAAGCCAATCTTGAAAAAGCTCAACAATTGGTCTTATGAAGCAAGCCTCTATCCATGAAGAATCACTGAGTTTGAAACTAAGTCTGAGTCATGGTCCTCTAGTTCTAAGTTTAATGATGTAACTGGTCCACTGGTATTTAACTATGAGTATGATGTAACCTAGACCTTTCCCCCTTTTCTATAAATAAAATGACCAAATTTTCTTGTTACGACCTTATCTCTTTATTTTTTGTTTTTGATGTTCCAACTGATGAATCTGACCTGAATTAATTGGAAAAAGAGAACAATAAAATAAATAAAATAAAAGATGAGGTTAAAGAGCTCATAAATACTGGTACTCATGCCATTCCTAAAAATACATTCATTGCATTTGCATGCTCAAACAAATAGGATTCTGAATCCATCATCAAGAGATTTGAAGACTATTTTGCCTGGAAGCGTAGTGACATGACCAGACTTGATCCAAGCATCATCATCCACAAGATCCCAAATTATCTAAATAGCAAGCCTGTCAAATAGAAACTCAAGCACATGAACCCAGCCTGGTCCATTCCAATCAAGAAAGAGGTGTCCAAGTAACTACCTCACCATCTCATTGAACTGATCGATTATCCATCCAGGTTAGCCAATATTATCCTAGTGCCAAATAAGGAAGGAAAAGTTAAAATGTCTAGAGACTACCAAAATCTAAAAAAGCCATGCCCTAAAGATGACTTCCCTCTGCCTCACACTGATTTGTTAGTTGATACATTAGTTGATTCAAAAATGGTTTCCTTAACCGATCTACCCACCGGGTACAGTCAAATTATGGTACATCCTCTAGACTAGGAGAAAACAGCTTTCATTATAGAATGGGACACTTATTTCTATAGAATAATGCCTTTTAGATGAAAGAATGACGAAGCCACCTACCAGAGGATGGTCGCTATAATCTTCCACAACATGATGCATCGAGAAGTGGAAGTCTATGTTTATGACATTATCGTTAAAGGCACTACTGTCAAATAACACTTGCAAACACTAGAGAATTTCTTCCTTAGACTTTGCCAGTATAATCTCAAACTCAATCCTACTATGTGCATATTCGGGACCTTATCTTGAGTGTTCTCGGTCACATGGTCAGCAATTGATCCTACCAAATCAAAAGCAATCCTCGACATGCCTATTTTATGCATATTTTTACATATTTTCCTTTAACATTTAAGTTCATTTCTACCTAAAAATTGTGTTTAATGTGTTTGTTAAGTGTCTTTTAGAGAAAATTAAAAATTTTTGCGTAAATGGAGTAATTGGATTGAAAGACGGAGTTTCTGAGTTAGCATATTCAAAAGGAGCAATTTTTGGAGAGTTTGGAGCAATTTTCTTTGGTACAGGTCGTGCTAAGTCTTGTTCAGGTCGTGCCACTTGAATTTCAGGCCGTGCAAGTTATTAATCTAAGAAAACAAAACCTTTATATATGGCATGGGGTCATACAGAAAATGACTCAGGTCGTGTTTCCCTTAAGTTGTGCGCTTCTCTGTACCAATTTAATTATTGTCACACGGGGCAGAAATTTGCATTCATGAGATAGTGTGTGAAGGATTAGGGGCCATGCTGAAGCTTTGAAATGGTATAAAAGAAGACTTTTCAGAGTATTTTAATATATCATCAACATCATCTCTAATTCCCATCCATTCTAGGTTATCTATTCAACTCATAGTTCTTCCAAAATCATTTCTAAGCAACTCTATTGAGAGAAAACTTAATTTAGAAAAGATTTAGATTGACTTTGTGAGAATTGTTTTCTTTGTTTTCATTAGTTTTCCTTGGATTTGGTTTGTGTTATAGATTGAAGTTGAATTTCTCCAAGGAGATTGGAATTTTCTATACTTTAATTGAGGTTTATTTTCTTAACTTTATTGCTTTAATTCTTTTGGGTTATCTTTGTGTTAAGAGATTAAGCATGATTCCTCTTAGAATTTTTATTAATTTATTGAGATCAAAATC
>CAOJBK010673670.1:0-13442 GCA_948294925.1 Codiaeum variegatum | reverse complement strand
TTGTGGCTTGAACTTTTAGTTTGCTTAAAAAGCTTGATTGTTATCATTTAAGCTTAATGATATTAGCATTATCATGGTTTTTAAACTTTTAATGCAAAATTTTTATCGAAAAGATTGGCATATCAATAGAGGGAGAAGAGCCAATTTTTTTGCACAAAATTTTGAAAAAACACTTTATGTTTAGTTTTATAGCATTTCATACTTATTACTTGAAACTAGACTAAGGTTTTGTCATCATAAAAAAGGGGGAGGTTGTTGTTCTCCATTTTTTGATGATTCCAAAACCTATAGTGTAGTTATTCTTTGAAATGAAATGGATTTTTCAAAATCGTGTTTGATTGAAAAAATTATGAGCATGACATGTTAATTTATGTTTTTGGCACTTACATTTTATGCTTATATACTTTGATTGAACTAACAATCTATTTAGAATCAAAGTATTTTTAAAGAGTGCATAAATAGGTCGATATGCCCATATGGAAAAGCTAATACACCCGTATACAATGTAGGATACGACCGTATAGAGGACTCTCTAATTGACCATATGCTAGTATAAAAGCTTTAGGGAATTTTAGGGAAAATGGATACGCTTGTATCAACAGGGCTCTATACACCCATATGTGATCCAATGGCTATTAAATTCAAATCCACTTATCGGATACACCCGTATCACTCAAGGCCTATACGCCTATATCTAAGCTGTTAGAATCCATTAAAGATGACATCATCAATACTTTTTGAATGTTGAAGACAAGTGTCTCCAAGATGGAAAACATATATAAAGATTGACCAAAAACAAAGTCAAGAACTAAGAAGAACTATTACATTGCTATTCTTACACTTTGTTCTTGTATCAAGTGCTTATTAAGCTCAATCTTTCATTGTATTCTTAAACCCTATTCACTTCATTGTAATCTTCAGGTTTAAGAAAACTATTAGCTAGGTTCTTTATTGAAAATATTTATCCTAGGACATTGTAAATAAGTCTTTTGACTTGAACCTCATTGCAAAAACACTTGCAATTGGAGTTGGTTGCTCCAATCTTTGTATTTGGGAGAAATCCTGGAGAACTTGAAGCTTGGAGAGCTTTGGATTGAAGATAGTGGAACCTCAATCTATTTGACTAAAAGAGTAGGTGTAGGAGAAGGACTCTGAACCATTATAAGCTGAGCATTCTCTTTTCTCTCTCCTTTACTTGTTATTTATTTGTGTTTGCTCTATTTTGATTGTTGAATTGGTGACTTGAAATTTGGTTATTCACACACTTAAGTTTTTTTGGTCTATTTTCTTTGTGCTATAACTTCACTTATTAAATGCAAAAGATTTCAAAAAGAATAAAACTTGAAAAACTTGTTTGTAAAACCTAAAAAGTTTCAAAGCACCAATTCACCCCCCTCTTGGTGTCCATTGTTGGGACAACTCAGATCCCTATAATCTACACACATTCTGACTTTCCCATCCTTTTTTGGCATTGGGATACTGTTTACTAACCATGAAGGATAGCTGATTGGTTCAATGAATTGGTGAGATAGTTGCTTGGACACTTCCTTCTTGATTGGAATAGACCATGCCGCTTTCATGCGCCTTAACTTCTGCTTGACAGGCTTGTAATATGGGTAAGTTGGAATCTTATGGATGACGATGTTTGGATCGAGTTTGTTCATGTCAATGGACTTACAAGCAAAGTGGTCCTTAAAATTTCTAATAATCTCTTCTGTAGCATCCTTGTTTGAACATGCACAAGCAATAAATGTATTTTTAGGAATGTTATACGTGTTAGTGTTAATGGGCTCTTTAACTGCATCTTTTATTTCATTAATTTTATTGTTCTCTTTTTCTGATTGATTGAGGTCAGATTCATTAGTTGGAACATGAAAAGAAAATAAAGACATAGGATCATAAAAAGAAAATTTTGTCATTTTATTGATAGAAATAGGGGAAAGGTCCACAGTTACATCATGTTCATAGTTAAAACCCGATGGACCAGTTATATCAACAGTCTCAGAATTAGAAGACTCAGAGTCAGACTCAGTTTCAATTTTAGACTCAGACTCAATCTCAGATTCAGATTCATTCGTATCCTTTGGAGAGAGGCTTGCTTCATAGGACAAGTTATTGAGCTTTTCCAGGATCGGCTTGATTAAGGTGGACATGTCAGTATTTGCTTTCCTTATTAGATAGAATAACTATGTCACCAAAGAGGCTAGCTTCCATGTTCTCTTCATAATCCTCAGTCAAAGCATTGATGGGTTGATAGTCTTCAGGTAATAGTTTGATGTCAAAGAAGACTTCAAATCTAGGAATCCTAATGCCATTCACAGAAAAGATCTAAGGCTCGAGAAAAGCATAGTAAGGAACTATCTCTCCCTCTTTCATGAAGTATCCATTTAAGGTCTTAAAATATGGTCTCATGGGATAATCAACTTCTTCTCCTTTCTTATTTATGACAAACCTTTCTCGTCTTAGCTTTCTCTTCTTCGATCTCATCATTAGTTGGGTAGTGACCTAAGCCAAAAGGCAGAATAGAGGATGAATATTCATTAAAAGTCTTCAACCATTGTTGGTTGTTTCCAAGGTCCATATTAGGAAAGTAGGCCATATGCTTTAGGATGTTGTAAATCATTGGGTTACAATGTCCAGAGAGATTACTTCCTTCAGAATCTCCACAGTCTTGATGAATTGGACAAATGACAAACCAAATAAAGGATATGCTGGTAACTCAGGTAGAATTTCTAAAATGGGAACTATGTCTGGGACTTTAGATTTTCTAGATGTATCTGCTTTGATTGTGACTATTCTATTCTTGAGTGGGAACTTGACCCTTTGGTGTAGAGTAGAAGGCAATGCTTTAGCTTGGTGGATCCAAGGTCTTCCAAAAGCTGGTTAAAGCACGAAGGTATGTCAATGACTTGAAAAGGTACTTAGAAATTGGTTGGGCCCATGGTGACGGTTAGAGTTGCCACCCCCAAAACTTCCCTCTTGGAATTTTCATAAGCCCTCGCTATCTATTCAGATGGAGTAAAATCAGTTGCACCCAAGCAACTTGCCACCTTAAGTTGGCAGACATTGAGAGCAGAGCCATTGTCGACTAGAGTCATTGGGATGGTTTTTTCGCTTGTAATTACCATGATGTAGAGAGCATCATTATGGGCCCCCAGGCGGGATTTCATTATCAGTGAAGCAAATGGATGCCCCCTTGGTGAAACTTATGATGGAGGCGACTAGAGTGTATTGAGATATGTCAATTGGTGCTTGACATTGGCTCAATGATTTACAAAGAGCTTGGCGATGAGGATAGGAGGACATCATTAGACTTTATATTGAGATGTTTTCTTGAGTTTTCTTTAACTATTTTAGTAAGGGATCCTCTTTAGGTTTGGAAGTCTCCTTGGATTGAGCCACTGGTTGGCTAGCAGGTTGTGGAGAAGCAATAGATGCTTGTGTGATTCTACCGCTTCTAGTAATTGCATCAATTTCAGCACTTAGGTGTCTTAAGTTAATGACATAGCAATAGTCATGTTGGACTGATTTTCCTAAGGAAAATTGGTCATCCAAAGTAGAGAAAAAAGAGGAGATAAACTTCCTTAAGGAAGGTAGGTCTTCTTTAATGTAGTGGTAATTGCTCAAAGGCACAACATCAGATATGATATATGTAGAATCCCCTTCATCAAATTCTACTAGGATAACATTAACATTATGATTAGGAAGAGGATTGGTGACAAATTTAGGCATTGAAGTAGGTGGGAGAAGCTCCTTAGCATCGATCAAATCTTGGATTTTGAGCCTGAGGGCCTTACAATTGTCTGTTTTATAGCTAGGTCCTTGGTGGTAATCACACCTTTCATCCATGTTGAAATTCTTAGGGAGAGGGTTTGGAATTGGTTTTGGTTTTAGAGTCTTGATTGCTCCTTCTTCCATGTATTCCTTGAGAATAAGACTCAATGAGACCCCACTCAGGTTGGTGAATTCCCTTCTCTTAATTTGGATAGGTTTTCGAGCAAAAATTTCATTGACTCCACTCTCCTTTTGGGTGATATTATTTTCTCTGAAATGAGAGGACGAGGTATGGGATTCGTCCTTTATCAGAGTCAACCACATCTTTGAGGCTGGAGCCAACATTAACCAGTGCTTTGAAGTTTGGTAAATACTATGTCATCAGTCTGTCTTGATACATAAGAAGCAGGTTATTGACAATGATGTCTATATGTTTAGAATCAGTTGGTCTGTTAACCATTTAGGAGGCCTTTTTCCTCCATATAGTAATAAATGCAGAAAAGGTTTCCATAGGGTACTGTTTAGTAGTTTCCAAGTCTCTCATTATAACATCTAATTCATCATTATATGAATACTATTTTATAGAAGCATTACATATTGATTCACAGGTCTATTTCTTGGAATAATTTAGTTCTACAAACCATTTTAGAGCTGTACCAGTAAGCGAATGTTGGAAAAGTTAAGCAAGGAGATTGCTTTCCACACCTAAAGGGAAAAGTGCACCATTATAGATTCTCAAGTGCGTTGTGGGGTAGGTGGTGCCATCAAACTTCTCAAATGCTCGCATCTAAAATTTGGGAGAAAGCCTTACATTGGGAAATGGGATGAGACCCTTAACATCAATCACATTGTCCCTCTTCTTGATAGCATTAAGGGTTTTCTGCATTTCTTCATACTTTTCAACCATATTCTTTAGCAGGGGATGGTTTTGGGCCTCCATGTAAGGGGTAGTTGGGGTAGTAGCTCCATGGTCAGTTTGTGGAGGAAGGTTAACCATGTCTTCAGTGAGTGGCTCTTCCCAGAGTTGGATGAATTTGATGCATGATTGGTTGGTTTGATCCCAATCTGAGCCATAATGGCTAGAACCTTACCCATAATTATCTGCTCTTGAACTTGCATCATGACGGTGATAGTTTCTTGTTGCTTCTTGAATGCATCGGCTAGAAAGCCAGCAACATCAACACAACAGGTGGAGTAGAGGCAGTGGTATCAGTAGTAGTAGGGTTGGGTGGAAGCTCGTTGTTGGAAATGTAGGCCTTTGGATAGAAAAAAAGATAGGATATTAGTTTTTTGGGAATTAGGCCAATGGCAGACAATTTTGTATGTAAAAGGGTAGGTTTTTTTTAGAGAACTTTTTTTGGAATAATTCATTGGTTCAATTTATTTTATGTAGTGATGCATGCATATATGTATGTATGAATGAAATGATTTCTTGATGATAGAAGTATAATTAGAGCTTTAGGGTACATGGGACCTAAGGTCAACTCTAATCATTACATGTGAGCTTGGTGGTTTGAAAGGTTCCCTAGAGACTAGAGGCACGATATACCTAACCATATGTGAATCAAAGAGATTCGCATGGGTCCAACAACTACTTGCAATCTTTTTATCCCAACTGAAAGGATCTATGAGTGTCCCTTGGTTTGGGTGATTTCACTATCGGCTAAGCAGTCCCAAAGAGGGAAGCTCACTCGATGTTACTTTGTACCTGTGTTTGCATGTGAAGTGATGCATAAAACCAATCCCATACAATTTTAACCCAAGATTGTTTTTATAAAAAATAGTCCACTTAGTTTTTATCAGTTTCAAAACGTCTCAGTGGAGTCACCAGCTATGAGGCCTCGTCCGAACTTAGGCACCTACCAGCGCACCTTTGAATTTCTGGCCTGGGAAAACCGACCGCATCGATTGCACATGGCATCCTAGTTTCAGAAAGTCCCACTTTAGGTGAACTCCTTATGAGTCTGTTGGGTGTACATGTGATTATGTGAGTCTCCACTTAATTTTTAGAAAACATATTCATTTTCATGGTAATTAAGAAATCGGTTAACTCCATTTAGAAAAATCTAAGATTTTACCCAATTTTAAGAAAAAGGCGAGCCTCGAACCAAAGTCTGGATTCGAGGACTCATGATTGATAAAGACATTTCATTTTAGAAAATAATTTCATCCCAAAAAGCCAATAAAAATATAAATAATTACATCAAAAGAATAACAACAAAGGGGTTCCTTTCTCCAGTCTAAAAAGATTTGGGAAGGACACACATTCCCTAAAATAACTACAAAATAATAATGATGATACAACTAATAAAAGCAAAGAATAATACAAGGAAAATACAAAAGTAAATTAAAATAAATTGAAAAAGGGATAAGAAAATGAATTTTGAAGTTGAAGCCTCAAAATGGCTTGTCAGCGTATCCTTTTGAATGATAATCAAACCCCCACACTACTCTCCCGTTTCTCAAAGGGTTGGGATTATTTTGAAAAGCAGTGGTTGTATTTGGAAGCTAAATCATTTTAATTCAAAGAATTAACTAGAAAGGCTACTAACCAATTCATAATTTGATTAACGAAAAATAAATTTTGATAATTGAAATTTGCCTAAGTCAGTTTTTAAGGCTTTTTAGTTCAAAGCCAAAGATAGATACTATACCATTCAGATATACTATCTTTGACTTTCGAGGCTTCAAAACTGGAGGTTCTGATAATTTGATGAAGTTGGATTGGATCTCCATTGTGTTTGGAGAGGTTTTTCAGAGATTTGGTCTGAAAATACTTCAGGATTTTGACACGAATTTGGACTGAGGATTGAGTGTTTGTTTTTGGAATTTTGACGGAGTTTCGGTGTGGAAAACTAGTATGGAGGTTATTTTAGTAGAGATTCAGTATGAAAAAGTTATTCTGAAAAGTGACCCGAGGGGTCGAATTTATTGAGAATCAGTTGAAAAAGTCAAAAAATTAGGCCCTGTACGCTAGGGCTCTATCTCATGCGCTAGAGGATTGGCACATGCACCATAACCTTGGCTCATATGCCAAGGGCCTAGGCCATGGCTCAGGGGCCCGGTTCACAGGTTCTGGTCCAGTTTGATTTTTTAGATCCATTTAAGGTTTGATTTGAGCATGGTTTGAACCTATGGGCTCGTATTGAAGGGCCAGATTTGATGGTGTAATAAATGGGTTCACATAGGCTCATTATTGGATTTGACTGCATCTAGGATGGATATTCTATTTAGTGTATGCATGTGTATTAGATTTCAATCTAATCCTAAAGAATCCCATATAACATGTGTCAAAATAATCATAAGATACTTAGTGGATACATCAAATCTTGATTTGTGGTATCCAAAAGGCTTAGATTTTGATTTAGTTGGCTATTTGGATGGGAATTTCAGAGGATGAAAATCGATAGGAAAAGCACTAGCGGTACATGTCAATTCTTAGGAAGTATGTTAGTTTCATGGTTTTCTAAGAAATAAAATTTAGTTGCATTGTTAACTGTGGAAGCGGTGTATGTGGAAGCCACAAGTTATTGCACTCAACTTCTTTGGATAAAAATGCAACTTGGGGGATTTGGTCATGCATTTCATTACATTCCTATTAAGTTTGATAATACAAGTGAAATCAATTTGTACAAAACCCCATTTAACATTTTAGGACAAAGCAAATAGATATTAAGCTCCATTTCTTAAGAGATCATGCACCCAAAAGTAACATATCACTTAAGTTTGTGGATCGAAACATCAATTGGCAGATATTTTCACAAAACCCTTAGATAAGGAAGCATTGTAATACATGCGAAGGGAAATTGGCATGATTGATACTAATCAAGTATGATCCAACCTTAATCTTTTGATTTAATGAGTGAAAATGCCTATATTTTGATGTGTGCTATTTGTTTGATCATATATTCATATGCATTATTTGCTTTGTTTGATATGAATTTGATAGTGATTTGGTTTGTTATTGATAATTCAAGTAATTTTATAGTAAAAATTTATCCATGAATGCACAATGTGGATAATGTATTAAGTATGCAATTTTCCCCTTGTAAAACCTTGAAAAATTGTTTCTGCTACTCTAAGACACTATTTACACATTTTCCAAGCTGGCTTTTGTAGACTTTCAAGACTTCGTTTGGAAATTTTGCGAAAATTCCAAGATGTCGTTTGGAACCTTAAAAAACCAAAGGTGGTTCTATAATTCCTAGATGTTATTTGGAATTTTTGCAAAAATTCCAAGATGTTGTTTGGCAATCTAAAGTATAAATAGATGGGTTTGAACCTAACATTTTAAAAACTATGTAAACCTTATCCAAGACATTGCCTCTCTATCCCCTCTTCCCTGAAACTCAAATTTTGGCCACCTCTCATCAATTTTGGCAATATCCAACACTTCCTTTCTTCTTTCCTCACTTTAAACTCCTTCCTAATCTTATTTTATGCTTTTGAAGGGTGGCGAAAACCCTAGAAATCAATTTCATTGTTCAAAGATTTATTTCTCTATCACCACTCATCTATCATGACTTCAAGATGAGGAAGAGGTTCTACGGGTGCTCAAAACCTTGCTAAGCATTCTAGAAGCATAGGGGAACGAGGTGAATGATTTAGGTTGAGAGTAAGATCAGGCGTCCAAGAGGGGGGTGAATTGGACTTTTTTTCTCCTTTTTTATTAGGAGAATAATAAAGTCAGCTCCTGTTAGGCGACTGAGCTTGGCTATCTGGATTTTTTTAAGTAGGTAATTTAGGTTACCAAGTGTATTGGGGTTCCTAATAAGAACTGAAGTAAACTACACACGTATCTCACTGTGTTGATTAGCAACTTGAAAATACTTCCAGTAGTAAGCCAATGTTTACTATTAGTCCCCTAAAGCAAAGTGGTTAGAAGCCTAATAGTGATTGATTATTTGTAAGTATGTTTCCAATTGATGAGACCAAAACAATTTTAAATGTACAATAAGAAATTTTATAAAACACTTAGAAAATATAATTTTATCAAATTTTGGTCAAGTAGTTAGGAGCCTAATGAATTGCATTGAAATGAAAAGGGACAACACAAGGATTTATACTAGTTTAGCACCAAAGGCTTACATCCAGTCTCCAAAACACATGTTTTGAGAGTTCCACTATGTGAGCTCTATGGAATTAGCTATAGCAAAGCCTTACACAATCCTAACATACTTAGGGGCTAAACCCTAGAGGAATATCCCTTTTCTCTAACCCCTCAGAATTTTCTAAGGCTTTTGAAAACCTCTCATCTATTTTCATTCTCATAGACTTTCAATTGGGTAGCTATGACACCCCTAATACACTCACAAGCTTAATTAGGTGTTTGGATACCTTTACAAATAGTAAAAATACAAAGTTTGAGAAATAGAAAAATAAAGCTTTTATTACAATAATTCCTGTAATGAATCAACACCTTAAATGCACAAGGAATTCTTGATGTGAATGAAAGAATTTATGAATGAAATATCAAGAGAAAATGGTTGGAAATTACATGTATACTTGAGAAAATGATTTAATGCACAATAAAATTTTTCAAACTTGTTGATGAGAAAAGAAGAGAATGAATTCAAGACTTTTGCTTTTTGCTTGAAATTAGGCTTTTTAGCCATGCTAGCTTGCTAGCTATTGGAAACTAATGAGATATGAAAAATTTTAGTTTATTTTATATAGAATGTCAAAGAATATTCTTCATTAACTAGTCAGTTGCCTGATAGTTCATGTTAGTGGTCTGAACCATTAAGGAATCAATGCATAAGAGATTTAGATTTTAAAAAATGATTTGTTTCATGCAAAGATGATGCAATTATTGATCCATTTTACATTTAAACCAAATTTGTCTTCAGTTGTGTGGTTGATGGATCCAATTAGGCTGCTAATTATAGTCATCTAGGCTGCTAATGGTTCAACTGTTGTTGCTCTAGAAGCTTGACTGATAGAAGCCTAAGTACTTATCTTTGACATGTAATAACCTCATTAGTAAACTTTTTGATATCATTCACTTTTGTGATCATCAAAATTTAGAATGTTAAACCATGAGGCTAATGTTCTCCCTCCTTTTTGATGATGACAAAGCAGTCTAAGTAATTAGGAGGAGGATATAAATTTTATAGTTACGGTTCATTAGACTTTTAAAAGCCTCCCCCTTATTTGATGAATAATGAATGAATAATAAAAAAATTACTAAATATAAGTCAATTATGAACAGATGCAGTGAGAAATATAATTTATTCATTAAACTAAAAACCAAGGTTTATAAAGCATTTGGGCTCCTCTTGATTACATGCCTAATCAACATTAGGAGCCTCATAAGTAAACAAAAAAAAAGAAACAACTAAAAATGAAATTGCACACACATATAAAATGAACACATACTTAGGACTTAAACACACAAACACCACCCATTCTCCCCCTTTGTCATCAGTAAAAGAAAGGGGGGGCTTAAGGCATGAAAAACATAAGTTGATCTGAGAGAGAGTTTTAGGGGAAAACAATTGGTTGACAACATCTGTAGTCTACTTAATCCTTAATTTTTAGAGAGGTGGTATTGGCTTTTGAAGTGGGGGTTCAAAATTTTGGCTTAGGCACTGGCTCCTTCATCATTTCCTTACCCTTATCCTTTTTTTTCTCTTTTCCCAACTCAGAGCCTGGAGAGCTGTCCTCAGCCCCAGTGGCAGTCTTAGGTTTAGGGCGCATTTCTTTTAGGACAACAGGCAACTTTCCAATCACATCCCAAATCTGGGATATCTACTTAATAGTGGATGCCCTGACCTGACTTAGCTTGGAGTCCATAAAGTCTATTTTCTCACACAAAGATTTTTCAAGTGCATAAATCTTTTCAGCAATGATATTGGAGTTTTGGGTGCCTGATTTAGTTAGGGAATTATGTAGTTCCTTGAACTGCACAGATATAGCATCCTTTAGGTCCCTAATCTCATTTAAGGACTTAAAATTGTCAGCTGGGGCTTCCTCAGAGGACTTTGCTTCCTCAAATTCTTATTCCATGATATGCTTAGACCTACATGGAATAACTTTAGTGTCTTCCTCAGATTCAGACATTAGAACCTCCTTAATGGCCTATGTTCCCAACTTTTGAAACTCCTCTAATTGAGAAAATATTACTTTAGGTTCTGTATCTTTTGTTTGGCTATTCAAATAAATTGTTGCAACATCAATAATTTGTTTAATTTCCTGAACCTCCACATTAGGCTCCTGGATACTGTCATTAGGCACCTAACTTCCCTATGCCTCTTTAGACACTGAACTGGCAATAAGTTTAACAACACTGATGTTTCTTCTAACATGAGTCTTTACTCTCTTTTTCTTCTCTTCCTTTTTCTCTTATTTCTTTACCTTATAAGGGTCATGGTCAGCATATTTTAGGTTTTTGATAGTTGATTCAGTGATATAGTTAGTGTGTTTCAATGCCACACCATTTTTCAAAACCAAATTGAAATGCCTAAATAACTTAGTCAGCTGACTCCCAAAGGGCATTCCTTTGCCAAATTTCAAATTACACATTAAATGGATCAAAAAAAATGTGACAAATTGAATTTAACTTTCCTTACCAAATGCCACATGATTATTAGGTCTATGTTATTCACATATTCAAAACTACCCTTGTGAGGGTTAATGATGTTGATAATGAACTTGTGAATCATCCTCACATGTAGACCATAACTTTTGGAATTCAACTTATTTACGAATCTCCAACAATATCCATCAAGAATTTGTCTCTGTCATACCCCTCAATCAACTTTTCTTCAGTTAAAACTATTTCTCTATCAATAGGCAGGGACTAGATCTCTCAAAGCATCTGGGTAGTAATGGTCCTTTATTCTCCTTTAATAGTTACATTGAAGGTGTTTTTTGCTTCTCCTTTCCTAATCGACACATAAAAATCTGTCATGGATTCCTCATAGTAGGGATCATTAGTAATGAGGAAAGGCACCCATCCTTGAAATTCAAGGCATTCCTTGAAACTATACTCCTCTGAATTGAATACTTCCCATTTTATTGCTTTCAGAGACACGACAAATCACTTCTTAGATGTGGTTTCCTTATTTCCAGATGACTGAGTCTCTGATTTTTATCTTTTAGAGGAATAAGATGGATAGTTTTTGGTTTAAGTTGATTTATTTTCCATAGCTATTTGTTTTCTGGTTTTGAAAGATTTAGGGTTACAAGAGAAGTGATGAAGAGGTTGAAGATGAGTGTGTGTGGTTTCAATAACCAAACACACATGTTTTTCTTTAGTTACAAAGATGGAGAGAAGAGCGAGAATGAGTTGAAACTTTTTAACCAATCAGAACACTCAAAAAATAAAATAATTTATTTTTGAAAATGATTAATCATTTTAGTTATGGAACAAAGAAAGTTTTTTCTTTTTGGTATTACCATAGTTTCCAACTATTTAATAACAAGACAACAAAATAACTTTTGTTTCTTTCTCTCTCCTCACATGTGCGCTTTCTTAGAGTTATGCACAGAAGCGTGGCTAGATAATAAAATCATGTATAGATATCACATCAATCTTTTAAACTAATAGTTACACTTCTAAGAGGGGGGCTTTAGAAGTATAACATATTTAGGGACCTAATTCAATTACTTCGATGCCTAATAGTTGTCATTAGGCACCTAATTCTCATGCACAGGTAGAAAGTAAGGAGTTTTGAATTTAAGTTAGTATTGTTAGCAGCGTATGCCCTAGAGCTTGCACTCAACATGTGAATGTAAACGAAAACCTAACTAGCTTTAGTATATATGTTCTTTAAGAGGATACATTCCTAGTATCGAACGTATATATGTCCCTTAAGTATTCTGTAGGGAATCTATTCTAAAAAAGATTGAGAATATGAATGACAGATTGCCCTTTTAACAGATGCTTTAAAGGTTGTTCATGGTCATAGGATTATTGGTAAGGAAGCCATTAATCCGGAAGACCATCACCTCTATTGTCATCCATGATAAGTATGAGATACTTATTGGTATGGAGGTAGTGAGTCTCATGCTATAGAGATGTGATGTCGTGACAACACGTGAGCACTCACGAGATGAGTAAGCTGAACAATGACATTAGATGATGGATATATGGGTCGTTACCTACCAGTTAATATCGCATCATCTAGATTATAATTGTGCATATAATCCTTAAACTTGAGGTGACATGTTATCTGACATATTAGAGGCTATGGTTTGTTACTGCTTACATACCGATGCTAGTCACGTATTGGTATATGGAATGTGATGGCCATAATCTATGGTATGTTGGGATAAGTGTTTAACCAAGAAAGAGTTCATTAACTTAGATAACCAAGGAAGGAATCCTATGACTTCTGATTGTTCTTGATACGTAAATATCTGATCAGAGTGGATACGGTTCACTAGAAAGAGTTTCTAGTTGGAACCGGTTTATCGAGAACTCATACTGGATATAAGTCATATGATCTAGCACATAGGGTTTGACTTCTTCCATGACCCTAGCTGAGATAGGGAATCCGTAATGAAGGGATTTGAGTGCATGGTAATTATGATCTAGAGGTCCATGTTTATGTCAAGGATATGATCACTGACATTCATTTCTAATTAGGTAGTCGTGATCTGTTATGCTAGACGTCACTCAGGACTTATGGGACTAAGTGTGGAATTAGGTTAACACACTTGGT
>CAOJBK010673117.1:0-25281 GCA_948294925.1 Codiaeum variegatum | reverse complement strand
TATATATATATATATATATATATATTGTACTATAGGTTAGTAGATAGACTATATCTGTGACCATATGAGTTTGTTGAGAGTTGGTAGCAGACCCCCCCACAGTATGTGCCTTATGTATATATATATGTTGTAGTATGGGTTGGTTGAGATAGCTAAGAGCTTAGAGCAGATTAGTTGAATTGTACTGATGTGCATTGGTTTTCTCTGAAAAATAATAGAATACTCTCTGCCCGTGGATGTAGGCTGTTCCTTAGCCGAATCACATAAAACCTCGTGTATTGTTTTCTGGTGTTTGTTTGGTTGTTTATTTTTCTTTTCTTTCTTATTATCTGCTTCCTGTGTCAACAAGTGACAACAGAAAGCACGAGATTTTAACGAATTATAAGAAAATAACTGTAATCTTTTCCACTTCCCAAGTTCTTCAACCTGAGATACAAAAGTATTGGCTCTTCTGGACGTATTGAAAATTATAATCCATAATTCCAGAAGCATACTTAAGATTAAACGAAAGCGCTACAAGCAAAATGCCACTGCAAATATTGCTAAATCAGCATCCATATTCCAACATTTACAGGATTTATACAGACCCCGACGACACTGGTTGTCCACATCTGATGCACACTTGTGAGCTTGTTTAAAGCTGTATATATCCAAAAGCAAATCATAGACTTTTCAGTATGCATTTAACTGAAAAAGAAACTGAATTTAGTTCTACTCTAACCACAAGTGCCTAATAGAATGCCAATCTAATGAAGTTCTCATTCTCTTGGCACCACAAATTTGCTTGTGTTGTATGCTGATTGATATAATGAAATTTCCAAGGACTATAAAGCAATATATCCATACAGATAGAGATAATCTAATTCCATGAACCTGGAAAAATTTTTATCAGAATCAGAAAGCATTTTGAGGTTTGACATATAAGCTATGCAAATTATTATCTATTAATACAATAGTATAACTGGAGAAGTTGTTCACTGACTCGACTCCATTGCAAGTAAAGAAACTGAAAATGCTTTTTTTTTTTTTTAAAAAAAAAGTCTCATTTGAAAAAAAAAAAAAACAATTTTAATTATTAGAACTATCCAAGCACTTCCTAAAGTAACAAAGGAAGCATTCCCTACATGGCAAGCACCAAAGTATTAACACATTGCTACCCTGTAGGGTCAAATGAAGCGCTTCTTATAAGTGATTTGACAATGAATCTAAAAGGCTAAGCAGAAGTTTTTCTAGTTCAAATGCTGTTATTTATAAGAAAATAAACAGAAGTGCAATGAGGTAGTGAAAACCAAACCTTTTCAGCTAGCCAGTATCTGAGAGGAAGGTTTTTATCAGCATGCTCAAGTGAATATCACAGCATGTCAACAATTGTCAATTCAGTCACTGGATCATAGCTTTCTACTAACAAGGGATCAAATTCTCTAACTTACAATTTACTTATATTACGTGCGGATAAAACAGGATGAATTACTGAGGAGGTATGAGCGATTAAACCTTAAAAAGAAAAGAAAAAGAATTAAACTACAAGATCACCTGGAATGTCAAAGATCTGTTTGGCTGGTGGAATACCTAGCAGCTCTCCCAACTGGATGCGGATGCGAGCACGATCAGAAAGTGAAAGTAAATCACATGTGTGACAACAACAACAGGCTTATCATCTGTGATGCAAGGAGATGGAGAAGTGGTCATTATGAAGCCTTAGAGATCAGTTCACCATAATAAAAGGAGAGAGAAAACATGGAAGCGACATAGAAGACTATTTCATATTGTGTGTTGCCCTTCATATTCCCAATGAAGGTCATTATGAATCCTAATTTTCATTAGAAGCAATAAGAAATATGAATGCTGAAGCAAAGTGTATCTGTTACCAATCAGAAAAGGCAAAGTTTATAGTAAATATTGGAAGGATGAAAAACATGTATGAAATATTATTTTCCATCAATCAATCTATACAATAACTGTCTTTATGTTACAACTTAAAGCTTTCATCCAGCACAAGTGGAAAAGAAGCAAACATGTTGCAGGTGCTTTTGGAACTATATTGAAAGTGTGTGCAAGACAAGCTAGTTGATACGGCCCTACATCAGTATGGTTCGACACCAACTAGGGTTTCAGGATCCCCAACAAGCGAATTCAACATTAACTAAGGGTTCGGAAGTTAGATCAAGCCTAACGAGTCTGCTAGTCGCTTATCAAACTCCTCTGAACATTCAGAGATCTGACCCATTAGCTTTCGAGGTTCGCCCGTCTGACAAAAACATACTGACTACATCAATCCACGGCTCTCCGGTCATATCACGGTCACATCAAGGTACTTCCAGACTACCTAAAGCAGACACGTGTCCTACCCACTAAGGTGCAAACAAACACATGTACCACCTACAGGATCTCAACCTTATATATTCTCCTCAAATAGCCACACTCATGTACGGTTCAAGACACACACAAGAGCCACACACTCTATTTTTGAGAACTTTCTCATAATTCCTCTAGAGTAACTGATTTGATCGTCGGAGAGTTGACGCCAGACAAGCGTCCGGCCATCCCTAACTAGTTTCTTTATCTTGTAGGTTCATACAACCTAACTAGAAGAGTTCCATTCAAATTCGTGAAAGTCTATGACGCATTACTAGTATTTATCTTTTTCTTTAATAATGTCCATGGTTGGTATCAAATCTTATTACTAAGGGGACAAAGTGCATGTGCTTTGAAATCCACAAAAATTATAGATAAGAAAAAGATGAAAAATTTCCTTACACCTTTAAATGACAAGTATGGGTAGTTGAAAACAGTGGCAATCATTTGTGCATACTTTGACCCTTCATCATCTTTACCCTCCATGGATTTGAGAACTGCTAGCCCATTAACAACAAAAATTACAAAGTTAACCATCCTAATCTCCATGGACTGACTGCCATTCTCACACAGTTTGCACTTTATTCTGCTTCTCAAACTCGAACTATTTGATGGTCTGACAAGCAAATCATTGTAATGAAATTATTTAATGTAAAACAATATTTCATGCCCTACAAGTCAAATACTCTGAATTTCAGACCTGATGATAAGTTCTCCATGACGGAAACCCTTTTTCATCCAGTGTTTTAGCATTTCAATGTTATAAGAGGAGTCATCGGACAAGCTATGGGTGCCATAAAGACAAAATGAAGTTGAATCTCTAGGAATCATATATTCCTGAAGCAAACAGGTCCCTTCTCCGGTAGAAGAATTATCTGCACTAAAAACAGGCTATGTAAAAAACAGAAATGATGTATAGACGCAGCAGCCCTTCCAAGGCTTATATGCCATCAAAAGCGGTGATTGAAGTGAAAATTGAAGATTGCAGGCATCAAAATCAAATCCCACTTTTTTTCAAGTTAACCAATAACAACAAACAAATGAAGCAACATACATGATACTTGTGCTCTTTCAGGTGCAAACTTGTCATCTTCAAAAACCATTGATATTCTATTAATGAGACTGCTTTTCCCAGATCCCTTCCGACCAACTAGTAAGAGTGTGGTTGTTTTTGGAACATTACAGTCAGTCAACTTCATGCCACCAGTCTTCCCAATCCATCCTCCAGGCGTATAACTTGATATCATCACATCAAATTTACAATAACCATTAATTGAATTTTCAGATATAAAAAGCAAAAGAGCTTATAATATGAAATCTAATTATTTGGGCATAACCATATGAAATATATTCAAATATTGGTCAACTCTCAAATCTTCTCCCAAAAAACTTTTTATTCACAAATACTCTCACTTTATTAATCACTTCCAAATATACCTTGAGCTGACGTGTCATGTTGATGTGGCATAAATACGCTTAGTTGGCAACTGATATGGCATTATGTGAGCACAACACATAAGCTCAATCACTTGTCCGTTAGCTCAAGTATATATTTGAAAGTGATTGATAAAGTGAGAGTATTTGTGATATAAATTGTTTTGGTATATTTAAAAGTAGACCAATATTTAAGGGTATATAAGATAATTATGTCAATTATTTGAGTAAAATAGTATAACTTTAAGGAAGTCTTCTATGTAAAATGGCACATCCAAGTTTCAATCCTAATGCAACCAATAAATATCTGTTATATACCACACATTTTTTAAAACCACGCACTTGTCATATTTGTTATTACAATGCTAATATAGCCATTTGCAAGACCATTTTGAAGCCTATTGATGTTTACAGTCTCAATATTTAACATCTGCTCCATTCTGGATCTAGAACATGCTTGCTTCTGAACACTAAAACCTATAGGGTGAATATTTAAATTGCAATGCTTAATGTACAAATAGGTCTGTAAATCAGACAAATCCTGGTAAACATAAACTCTAAGATCCAATACAGGCACACCATAAAAACTAAAAGCAACCAAGGTTTTCTTACATTCATAGACAACTAATATGCCGGTCTCTCCTAAATGGGCATGGTAATCGTGGGCATTACAACAGCCCAGTTAATGTAATGAATTTATGAATCCTCACCACTTATAGTTTCCCCCTCTCTTTCCAATGTGGGATTCTACCCACACTTGAATTCCTATCACACCACATTGTATAAAAGACAATCGTTTGAGATATGTATACCTCAAAATGATCCTCTTGGCCTCCTCCAATTTCTAAGCTCTATTCTGCAAGTGGTCATAACTTTGCAATCCTTATAAGCATTGTATCTCCTCCTCTGATTGACTTCGATTTCCAACTCATTTGTAGAGGCATTTTCAAAATTGACTTGCTCAAACCCTAGCAATATATTGGTGTCAGGTGCCATCCCGAGTGAGATGCTGCACACCTTTGGTTAAATCAAGAATACGGTTTTATGCGGATTGAGATTCAAAATATGCAGTTTCTGATATTCGGTTAAGTTCAATTTTTTGTTAATTATTAATGATACAAGTCAGAATAAAGACAATCTTGATCAAAATGAGGTGCCTAAGGCCAAGGTTCAAAGGTAGGATGGGCCTTGGTGAAGCCTATTCCTAGAAAACCCGAAAGACGGAGCCTGTGAGACATATCCGGCGCTAATATCTTAAAGACTCAAAATCAAAAGTAAGATGATCAAAAGCAAATTTAACTCCTTTTTTGTCTGAACATTTAGTGATTGCATTAAAATCGCCATTACAAGCCCAACTTTGATCAGGGGGAGGATTTAGACTCGGCCACTTAGAATAAACAGATCTTTTACCAGCTTTATAAGGATCTCCATAATTGAAGTTGTAATACCATCTTAGGCCATCAACAGATTTAGAAATCCGAGTGTGAATATAATGAGGATTAAGCTTTTAGTCATTAACATGAATATTATTCCGCCACCAAAGACATAGCCCACATGTTGTTCCAATAGGTTCCACATAAATAATGTCTTCAAAATGGAATTTCATCCGTAATTGCTCCAAGAAACCAATTTGTTGTTTTGTTTCAGATTTAAACACCAAAATAGGTCTATGTTGAGAGACTAATCTCCTAAGATATTGAATTGTCAAGGAGGATCCCATTCTCTGACAATGCCAACATAGGAAATTCATGAGGCCTTGGTGGCTTCAGGCAAGCCACCAATACCATTTTGAATTTTTGGGGGAGAGACATGTAGAGTTTTAATACTATTTGGGGAAGAACTTGAAGTAGTAAGAAGGGTTTGAGAATTAGAAATACCATGTAAAGCTATAGAAGGTGGAGTTGGGTTTTCTACTGTTCTTGCCAATTGTCTCAGCTTATATTTCTTAATCTTCATTGAATTAGAAATCTAGCTTAATTGCTTGGTTCGATCATGTTCTAGGCGTAATTTTATAACTATTTCCCTAAAATTTGAGTTTATTTTTATCAAAAAATTACTTTTAATGTCTTTGTTGAGTGATTTTTAAAGAAACTCAGGAATTGATTCAGAATTAGAGTTATTGAATCGAAAGACGAAATTTTTAAGCGACCAAGATTAAAGTATGCAATTTTTGGAGGTTCCAAGATGTTTTATGACTACACATGCCATGACAATTATATATACGACCGTGCAGAATGCCTTAGACCTGTGTCATCTATTGTATCAAGAATTGCCAGAAAAATGTCATGGCACGAGCCGTACGATTGAAGCATTCAGGCCGTGCAGATGTAGTTGGGTCGTGCCATTTTTTTTTGAGCTGGAAGTAATCATTCGCACATGCAAATAAAATCTTCAAGGGTCAGATGAGAATTTATAGCACTTATAAAATCGACTTTTTGAATAGTTTAGGTCATCCTATTCCATACCAAAACAGTATTTTAGTGAGAGAAACTTTGTCTTTGTGAGGTTTAGAGTGAATTTGCTTATAGATTTCATAATACTTTCATAATTTTAGTTAGTTTTTCATCATTAATTTGTCTTGTAATCAAGGAAAAAGCTTAATTTCTCTAAAGGGATTGAAATTTTCTGCAGCTTCTTTGAGGTTTAATATCTTAACTATTTTGTTTGAATATTCTTTGGGTAATTCTTGTATTAAAAGATTAAGTATGATTTCCATTGAATTCATAATCAATTTTTTGAGCTTTAAACCAATCATGAGTTAAAATTTAAATTGTCTAGAGATTGAACATGGAGTAGTCTTGATATGAATAATAGTAATTGGATTATTTGATTTTGTTAAACTTTTGCTTGATTGAATTGGATTGATGATAATAAACTATTATTTGATCACCAATTAGTTTAAGTTAGTATTTGAGTCATTGAGCGATAGTAGAAATCTAAACCTGAAACTATTTAATTGAAAATCTAAAACGAATTATGAATATAAGTTTTAGTGTTAAATCATTTGATTGATTTATGTTTTCTTTAGATTACTTCTATGAATGTGATTGCTAATAAAATAAGTTCTAATTGAATGATTGCATGAAAAATTGGATGGTTTAGCATAATTCATTGACCAAATTGCTTAAATTCATAGAAGATGGACTATAGATTGTAAAGATCTCTAGACTAATTCATATTATTGCATATTATACACTTTCATTACTTGCTTTTGTTTACTTAAAGTTTTTAAAATCAAAATCCTTTTTACTTTTAACTGTACTTTGTGAAATGAATTGATAAGCCGACAAAAATTTCTTGAGAGATATGATTTTGGGTTCTTAATCTATACTACAATAACTCATATACTTGCGATCGTTGTTGGACTGTATATTTAGAAGCGAACAGATCCAAACCCAAAGCTTCTTTAGATAATAATGACAGGCCTATTTCTGGAAGGGCTGACATGGGCCCAAGTTGATAAGAGGCGTCTTGGGCTTCATGAGATGCATTTTCTATGTTGTTTGGCTCATCAGTGATAGCTAAATTAAGGGCTTTTTAAGTAATAGGAATACTAATGGAGCCTGATTGGTTGGAGAGAGAAAACTGATGTGAGCAAGCCATTAGGTTAAGGGTAGATCTTTTCTGAAGCTTAGCCTTGGAATGGGCTTGCTGTAGGGAAGGCCCAATTAATTTGTCACGCTTTACACTCTCCATTTCTTCATTTACTTTCCTTTTGAGATAGTTCAAGTTGTAATTGTAGGCCCAGAATCAAGAGTTCTTCAACAGATAATTGTTTAATTCTCTTTGTGCTATCTCCCACAATTAATTCCGTACATCTAGATGCTTCATCTATTTTTTCAAAATTTTCTTGTGTGCTGATTTTTCTTTTTATATATGCCTTGAATTGTTGATAAATTTGATCTGAAGTAAAAATATGTTTTGACTATAAAGTGATAATTTGATAATCTTAATTGAGTTATGATTTTTATCAAAATTTTTTTAAATTTGACTATTCTTATAGGTACTTATTTTATTTTTTATTTGATTAATTGACTGGATTTTGAAGTTAGTATTCAAATATAAAGAGTTTCATTGTTGTTCAATTTTTTAACATATTGGATTCAAATATTATGTTGTTAATGACATCTTTTTGATATGGCATGCATGAATTATGAACAAATTGAAAGTTTGCACTAAAATTAAAAAACAAATAAGGATTTTTAAAAATAATTTTATATTCCGTTAATTTCTATTTTGTACAAAGTGAAATAAATTTAAAGTAACTATGAATAATGTGAGTGATTAGCTAAGTAACCAGGATCAAAACATACTTTCTATCAATTTAGATGCTTCATCTCGTTTTTCAGATTTCACGGCCATACTTTCTATGAATTTAGCCTCTTCTTGACCCACACCCCCGGACCATTCCAGAACGTCGTCACCAGTCTTCATCTTTGTAATTTCACGCGCTTGAAATATAAGAACATCACACACTGCTTATTGTCCAAATCCTATAGAAACCAGTGATTTCTTCTAGCTGGAGGATAAGGACCTTCAGTATCAGCTCTCATCCACGGTTTATACCATATTTGTGATCTGTTAAGTACCTCATATTCTTGAGAATTGCAGTAATTTGGAGAATCATGGAGCAAAACTCCACATTTTTCACAAAACCCAGGTAGGCGCTCATAACCAAAATTAACCCATTGTTCTTTCCCATTCCATTTATTATTGAAACAGCGGGGAAGGGGTTTCGTAATTATGACCCAAACTCTCATTTGAAGGACAAGTTTCAATTATGAGTATTTTCAAGTTGATTTTTGTAGCTGGATAAGGCCTTCAAAAATAGTTTCAATGATTGCCTTAACATTGTTGGTATTGATCTGCTCTAGAGGGACTTGAACTCTTAAACCATAATCTCTCTTTGTCAAATTTGAAATCGTCCATAGTGAAGTGAGGTTCCCAGTTTTGAAGAATCAGTAGATTGAATTGAATATGCCATAGAGAATCCTCTTCAACCTTTCTCCTATCTTCTTTAGAATCGAATTTAAACCTGAAAACCTTAGTTGAGTTCATCTGAATCCATATTTGAGCTTCCAAACATCTAAAAATGTAGATATAATTGTAGTGACTCCAAAGAATCTGTTGCCAACTATTTTACCCATGAGAATAAGGCTTAAAGCATTGATAGCTTGTTGCTTATCTGACTGCAATTGAAGGGAATGTACTAATTGACTCAGAGCAATAACTGAGCCACTATTGGACTCATTGTCCATATGCATGAGAATAAATGTTATTGATGATAGAGCAAAGAAAAGTAGGAAGCTAGGTGAGGATAATAAACAAGGAAAGAAGAAGAAGTAACTGGCTATTAATTTGAGAATAATAAACTGATTAATGAGATTATCGACTCCAAACTAGATATAGGCATAACGCTATTTAAGGAAAATATTTATTATTTTTTTTTTCCAATAAAAGAGATGCTATTATCATTAACAAGTGCTTAAAACCAAATTGAGATTTTGGTAATAGCCATAAAGCTCAACACCCTACTTAAATACCTCTCTAATATCTCACCTCCAGAATCTTTAATCAACAACTTCAATGGAGCCGCCATATGAGACTGAGAAAAGTTTTGAAACATCAAAGAAGAGAGGCACCAACTCACCGGATTAGCCCACTTGTAGATGCACAATTTGAGGTTCAAGCCTATCCAAATGCAAAATCGAATTGCATTCGAGCCAAAATCAACTAAATCTTCATATCCCAACAAGATATGCCCTTGAAGAAATGATCCAAAGTGATAAACTTTTGATTTAACAACTTTTGATCTCTGGGCCTGAATCAAATTGAATCAGAACACCTGCACAATGAATAATAGTGAGCTAAGAGGGCCAAGCGTGTTGTCTGGCAATGATCCAAAGTGATAAGCTTTTTATTTAACAACTTTTGATCTCTAGGCAATGCTTTAGACACACTATGAGTCATTTACAAAGTATATTTTTAGTAGTTTTTAGGTTTAGTGAATATACCTCAAAAAGTGACATCATGTGCTATATATAGTAATTCTTTAGACCACATGGCATGTTGTGAGTAGTTCATGTGGTAGTGTCTGAGCAGAATACGGCCTGATGCTTATCAAGAGAAGGGGACACATGTCATTACTAAGTTCATGACACGTGTCCGGGATAAAAGGGTCGAAGGTATCTTTCGGGGTTGTCCTTCGAAGTCTTGTTTGTCTCTTTGGCAAGTGGCCAAAGCCTTCTATGCTGAAGGTGGGCATTGAAGGTGTTATGGATTTGGGCTTTTACCTTTTTGTTTGGGCTTTTAGATGCCTTTAGGGCCCAGAGCCTTCTAGGCCCATTTCGGGTAGACCCGTAGCAGTGGCCCCCTTTGTTCGTAAGAGGTTGAAGGATTTCTTGATCTGAGTCCTCTATTTGAATAAGGATATTTCCATACGGTCTACGCTTTGCGCTTCACTTCCTCGAGGTCTTTCACGCGAAGAGCATTTTGACTTTATGCCACGTGTCTTGTTTTATCTGTAGTATTCTGCCACGTGTCACACTTCGTCTTTATAACGGTCAAGAAGATGAAAAGTCTTCTAGAAGATCTTTATATACCCCTGTTGGATCGATCATTTTCTACTTTTTTACTTCGATCTGCAAACTCATTCTTCTCTTCCGTAATTTGCAAAATCTTTCTTCTTCGCAAATTTCAAGCAAATTATTACTATTCAAATGGTTCGTACCCGTCATGTACCCAAAACCACTTCAGTAAGTATAGAGGAATTCATTGTTACTTCTTTGGTTCCTGCTTGGCAGTGAATCATACCTAGATCCAGGGTGAACTAGGAAGCTCTTCAAACCAACCTGGACAGTATTTCCCCTGAAGTTTTCTTCCTTTTTCCATCTCATTTCCATCGTATCTTTCATGATGATCTAGCCCTAAACATTCCCGTTGGCCGGAGGGACTATATCATGTTCTATGATCATATGCTTCGAGGCCTCCTCCTGTCTACCTCTAACTTCTTTTACCTAGTCTTTAGGCAATTCGAAGTACTTCCCTTCACCCTTACTCCTATCTCAATCCCAGATATCCATAGATTTGAGGTTCTGTACTACTGCTTGGGAATTCTCTCTCCCTCGATGGAACTTTTTTAGGTTTTTTATCAATTTAGATCTAGCCAAGGGGACACGCGTATTTTTATATTCTCAGAGAGGCCCAACAGGAGACTCATCACCTCAAAACCTAACAAGCCTGATGAGTGGAATCGCCGATTTTTTGGGCTTCACTACACTGGTTTGCGCGAAGAGGGGCTAGGCTATGATGGCGATTATCACAAGCCTCATAAACTCCTTTCCAATACTCCACTAACCAAAGGTGATAGGAGGAACCTCTTCCTGTTAATCAGCATCGGTGAGCTAGTCAACTTGGAGAGCCTGTGGCAAAGCGGCTTCCTCCTCGACAAGGAGGGGCACCTCACCCTTCCCACCTGCGTTGAGTCTTTGCTTGGTAAGTGACCCAAATGAACCCATTCTCACTGACTATATTCTTTGGTAGATGTTTTAACTATGTTTATGTTTTGCAGAGAAACCATTGAAGCTAGTTAATGAGGATCTCTGGCTTATGCTCGGGATGGGAACTCCCAAAGAAAGGGCCTAAGTGCCTCGTCCTCTTCTGTCGGGGGTGATCCCAGTGCGATACCTCCAGACTTGACAACTCCTTCCTTGCACTAAGAAGGAGATCCAGAGGGCAATCTTGCGTCTCAACCTTGAGGAATCCAACTTCCCTTACTTTTCCCTCTACTATGAGGACATGCCAACCACAGGGGGCTAGGGGGCTACATTTCAGGCTCCAAAGGACCGTCCTCGGGCCCCGCCTCATCCAGCTTCAAAACATAAAGCTCCAGAATTGGAAGATGTTGAGGGGCCCCTCAACACCAAGGTGGCCAAACAAAAATTGGAGAAAGCTCCCAAATCGCATGTATTGAAGATTAGGCCACCGAGGCATGTCCAAGCTTCCACTCCTGCTTCTTCACCATCTGTCGAGCCTACTACCATGATCTTGTCATCCTCTTCAACCCACCCTAAGTGCTTATTTGGCTTCGAAAAGAAGAGGACCTTCGAACCCCTTCCACTAATTAAGGATTTCGAAGAAAAGATACTCCAAATGTCTCAATTCTAGAGCTTGACGAGGGATGTTCTGGGAATGATGGAGTCTCTCTTCGCTAGCCAATGCGAATTTGATCGGTATTTAGGGAATTTTATGCCAACTATGTCCAGCCATTCGCTGAGGACCATCTCTTGGAGATCTACCATTTTCTGTATAACCAAGATGAGGCATCTATAAAGGACTTCCTAGAGAAGGTTTTCTCCTTCCCCTGCTTCTACTGCTCCCCCCTCTTCGCACCCTTTAGGTAACTTTCTCGAATCTTTTCCTTCATCCTCCTCTTTGTCTTCTTCTTCTAATTCTCGAGAGGCAATTAAAATCCTTGAGAGGCTGAATAGGTCTCAGCAGGCTAAGCAGTCTGTTGAAGCTACATCTCCTATTGAGGCCAAGTCTCTTCGAGTGATTCTTCCTGATGACAGAGGAACAAGGAGGATGAGAGTGAAGCACTCTGCGAGGTGACCCTCGCGAAGGGCTAGTAAGTTCCTTAGCTGATTTCCTTATTTTACACTTTATTCTTAACCAATTGTTTTTTATTACAGTAATCCAGAAGTCTTCTGAAGGGTGTTCCACTTTAAAAGCCAAGGATCCTCCATCCTTGTCCCTTCCTGCCCAGCTGCCTTCGATACCGGAGGTAAATTCCTTTCTCGGTTTAATTTTCCTCATATTTGTACTTTATTCTTATTTTCTTGTTTCCTTTTTGTAGGATACCGAAGTCATTCCCCTCGTTGAGGCCTTACCCTGCAACGAGGTTGAAAATATTCCTCCTACCTCGACACTTCCCCCACAGGTGGACGAGGTAAAAAAGATCCCTTGATCTCGCTAAAAGTTTTTCTTTTTTATATATATATGAAGAAGGATCATCAGTTTTCACCCCTTTTTATTTTTGTTTAGGTTGTTGATGGCGCACTTAGCGCAAGTTCTGGTGAGATTGATCAATTTTCCAAAGTTGTAAACACCAGAACCTTATCACCTTCTACCATCAAATATGTTTAGGTCTTCCTCGACCTATACTAGGTGGGGTATAGTTCAAAGTCAACCATTGAGATGTTTCTTCGTGGGGATATACTCAAATCCACCCCTGTCAAGGGAACTAGGACATCGAATGCTGACGAGGATACGTCACTACCAAAGGATGTCCAAGCCTCATCTCCTAATCGACGAACTTCTCCTGTTGCTGAGCCTTCTCTCTCCTTCACATCCTTTCCTCTTCCTGAAGGATTTATGGGTCCTAACGAAGGCTTTTTCAAAGAAAGGATTTATGGGTCCTAACGAAGGCTTTTTCAAATTTCCCTTTCAGATTATTTCAATGTTATGCAAAGTTGATATCTCAAATATTAAAAATTAACAAACAAAGTTCTATATAAAAGATTGGTTGTAACACATGACAATGCACAAAATCATAATATTGCAAATAGTCTCAATAGCATAAGTAGTGGTGTGACATCATTATTTGCTCCAGATTTAACAAATTAATGAACCCAACATAAATTATCATCAATTTTTCTTATTCAAACACAATGGATAACTTCGGCTCAAATGCAATCCAGTATCAAAATGAAGCAACTCAATAGAAATAAAGTACTTGACAATACCTAAATCCTTAGTGGTAAACTTGTCATAAAGAAAGTGCTTCACTTCAGTAATAGCATCTTCATAAGGACTAGAAATTAAGACATTATAAACATAAATCAAAATTGTAGGAAAAGAAGATTCAATTTTCTTCACAAATAAACAATGATCATTCTCAGATTGAGCCAACCTAAAATCAACCAATGTTGTTGTAAACTCAATATTCCATTGTGTAGATGCTTGCTTTAGAACATATAGAGATCTTTTAAGCAAACAAACCTCATCAGGAAAATAATTATAACCTTGTGGAGGCTTCATACATACCTCTTCATCTAAAAAGCCGTATAAAAAGGCATTATTTATGTCAACTTGGTGAATATGCCAACTAAAAGCAACTACAATAGCCAAAAACAACCTTATTATTACCATTTTAGCTACAGGAGAAAAACTATCTCCATAATCCTAACCTTCTATTTAGTTGAACCCCTTAGCCACAAGTCTAGCTTTATAACTGTCAACTATCCCATCATGCTTATACTTTACTTTGTAAACCCACTTCGAGCCAATAGCCTTTTTTCCTTAAAGTAATGAAGTCAAGACCCATGTTCTCTAAAGCTTGAATCTTAGATTGCATAGCTTCTTCCCAATTAGGATCACCCTATTCTTGATGATAAAATAAAGGTTCATAGATAATAGAAACATTAGCAAGAAATGACAATTATTTAGAATCATTAGAAGGAAATGGTTGAGGTACAATAGAATGAGGTGGGAAAATGGATCCCTTAGTCACTAAAGTAACATAATCCTTCAACTAGAAAGGTTGTGTTTTAGCTCTATTACTATGTCTTAATGCGGTATACAATGGTGCATAAGGTTCAACACGGACAACAGGTTGAATAGGTTCAACTGCATTAATATCAAAAGGAATAGGTCGAATAGGGGAAAAGGAAAAGTGAGAAGGAGAAAGAGAAGGACTAAAAGAGGGAACAAAACTTGTAAGATCGGATGAAGACAAATGGGGAGGTGATGGAAGAGAATCATCAACTATAGCGGTAGTAAAAGAAGAAATGGGATCATCAGGCACAGGTAAAGGCAAAACTAGAATATCAGTATCACTAGTAAAAGGATATGTATGAGAAAGATCAAAATTCTTATAAGAGAACAAATGTTTATAGAACAAAACATCTCTAGAAATAATAATTTTTTTGTGAGGGAGATCATACACCTTAAAACTTTTTTTGTCCCATAGTATATCCTAGAAGAACACACTTATTAGCTCTTTCTAAAAACTTATCTTTAGTCGGTCTATTGTCAGTAGCAAAACACAGACAACCAAACACTCTCATATCACCATATTGAGGTGATTCTTTCATTAACATCTCAAAAGGAGTTTCCAACTTAAAACTTTAGTAGGCAGTTTATTGATAATAGTTGTAGCTATCAAAACAGCTTTCCCCTAAAATTTATTAGGTAATCCTGAATGAAACAACAAACTTCTTACAAGTTCTAATAAGTGTTTGTGTTTTATCTCAACCACCCCATTCTATTGGGGTGTGTACACACAAGATTTTATGAATGGTACCCTAACTAATAAAGAAATCTTTAGCCTCTTTGCTAAAAAACTCTTTACCATTATCACTTCTCATTGTTTTAACTCTCACACCAAATTGAGTATCTACTATACTAAAAAAATTCTTAATGTGAGATAAGGTCTAGCTCTTATTTTGTAACAAATAAGTCTAAGTTGTTATAGAGTAGGCATTTACAGCAATAAGAATGAAATGAGCTCCTGTCAATGAAGCAGCCCTATAAGGACCCCACAAATCCATATGTATGTCTCAAAAACCACATAAGAAGATGTTTGACTCAAGGGAAAAGGAAGACCATGTTGTTTAGGAAGGTGACAAGTGTCACACGCATGATTTTCATTTTTTTCAATAATGAATTGAACAAGTAAATGTGAGATTTTATTAAAAGAAGTATGGTCAAGTTTATAATGTAACAAAGAAAGAGGAAGGGTAATTCTATTAACAAGAGCAACATTGTTTGCACAAGAATTTGTATACTTGAAAAAATGATCATTTAGATATACTTCTAACACAGAAGATGTTTTATTACAAAATTCTTGAATGGTATGTACATGGAAACAAGTTTTGTCAAGTATGTACAATCCTTGATGTTGCTTGCCAATTGCAATGACTTCTTCAGTGACTAGGTCCTGAAATTCATAATGGGATCCATAAAAGTAATTTTAATCAGCAAATCATATGTGATTTGACTACTAGATAGAGTTGAAAGCAAAACTTAGCACATAATACACCTCTAATAATACAAGCTTACCCATATATATATATATATATATATTAGTAGTTTGTTTAACACTCTGAGTAGTTTTATTGGGTATCTCAACTATGATTTTTTGGCTGGAATGGTTAAGAGTTTGAAAGAATGATGATTCTAAATGAATGTTATTACTAGCTCCTCAATCTATAATCCACAAATCCTTAATTTCACTATCAAACACACTCAAAATAATGGAATGGAGTTTACCTGCATAACTCAAATAGTTAGTCATTCGTTGGTTTGCAACACCCTTGCACTTAAGTAATTTTTGCAATTCTCTTGAAATAGTTGTAGCTACTACTGTATCAAAATCTTCATATGCCTATATAGCAACACAATTCTGACCTTCCTCATTCACATTAATGACATTAACTAAAGCTTTAGATCTAACATTCAACTTATTTCTACCAGTTTTTCCATGTCCTTTCTTCTTTATAAGTTCATCATACCAGTCTAGATAGCCTATTAGTTTGAAACAGTTTTCCTTATCATGACTACGAATTCCATAGTGAGAACACTTTAGACTTTTAACCCTATTTCTTTGCCAAAAACCATGACCTCCTTATTTAGCACCACCTCTGTTCACATTATCTCTAACTGCCATGACAGCACCCCCAACTCCTCCATTATTCATAACTTGTTTCTGGTTTTCAATAGTCAGTACCATCAAGTATGCCTTTTGTATAGAGGGCAAAAGTTACATGATTAAGATCTAGTTTTCAGTATGCCCAAATTGCTCATTTAAACCCATCAAAAATTGTAAAAAATGGTAAAATTCAGTAAGATCTGACTTCAACTTGGATGATCTACTACTACGGGTCATTTAAGGCATCAAACAGTTAAGTTGATCCCGCATCTACTTCATTTTAGTAAAATAAGCAGTCACACTTAAACTTCCTTTACTCATAAAAAAAATATTCCTCTGAACTTGAAAAATCAGTGGTCCATTGGTCTCACCATAATATTGTTCTAAATCTCTCCAAACTCTCTTGCATTAATCACATACACAAAGGCATTTAACAAATCTTTAGAAATTGAGTTAAGGATCTAAGAAGTTACCATACTATCAACTCTCAACCATTGTTCATAGTCATTAAATTATTTAGACGGCATGGGGCATTTTTCATTAATAAGTCCAAGCTTCATCTTCGCAACAAGTGCAATCTTCATAGATCTGTTCCAAGACAGATAATTCATCTCATCTAATGGTGTTGATACCAGCACCATCCAGGGTTATCAGATCCTCGTAATACAATTGGATCTCTATCAGTTTGAACCACACTTCTATGATTCTCAGTCTGGTCATGTTGTTGAATGACACAATCAACTTCCTCTATGCTTATCTTCTTCAATTTCTTTCACAGATACCAAGATCTAGCTACGATACCATGTAGAACCAGAGAAGGTTTTATGAAAGCAATCTTTTACTTAGATCAGATTAACTACCACAAGCACTATTACAAGCTTTTTATATTATACATCTAAGCTAGCTTAACTAATCTAATAACCAATTAAGCTAAAACTAATTACATGAGCTAGTAGCTTCTAGTGTAAGCAAGTTAGTTAGAGAATGGGTCCACACAAGATAAATAATCTTGTGTCCTAAGGCATGGAGAATGCAATATACACCAACAATTATCATGGCGAAGAGCACAAAGACATGAAATAAATAAATTAATTAATTAATAAAAAACACAAAAAGACCAATTACTTTCCAGTATTCTTCTCTGACACTCTTCCAACACACTTCCAATATCTTTCTATACATGTCATAATTTTTTATTATATTTTCATTTTAGGACACTTCTCTGACACGTTTCTGATACTTCTCCGATATATTTTTGACATGACATGACAAAAATAAATTATTAGATAATTGCGGTTCATATAAAAATATCATAAATTTTTTTTAATTATTCTAGTTTATTATATTAATAATGTAACTTTTTTATTTTTTTTATATGTGTTATTAGTTGATTTTAACTAATAGATATGGATGGTTTTAAGGATGTGCGATAGGTGCGATCGCAGAAGGCCCCGAAATTTAGGGACCCCAAAATTTTGAATATTGTTACATGCTACTATGCATAAAATTATATTCAACATATTCTTTCTCATGGACGGAGCCACCGTGGGACGAGTGGGGGGGCCTTGGCCCCCACTAAGTTCAAATAAATAATTAACATTTACATATAATTATATTATTATAAGTTAATTTTTAAGTGTAGTAAATGATAAGAGATCTTACACTATTGTGCTCAAATTGTTGTATTTATATGTGCATGAGTGAGTATATTGCAATTGCTATTAACTTTACGTACCTGATTTGTTTGGATTTATACATTAACAAATGAATTTTTGTGTTTTGCATAAAAATAAATAAATAAAATAGTCATATATTTACATAAAAAAGAAATGTATTTATGAATAGAGTGAATAATTATTAATAAATATGTGATAGTAGTTTTCATATATTTTAACTAATAAAATTGAAAAGAGAGAAAATTTAAAAATATAGAAGTAATAAAAAAATAAAATTAAATATCATTAAAATGAATTTCATTCCAATAAATTTAGTAATTTAAGTGATTTTTTTTATTAATTTCAAATTGGTGTATTTTTTTTGTTAATTTGTAAACACTATATTTTCTTACTATTTTTTAAAATTAAATGAGAAATCATATTAAATGCTATGAAAAATATAGAAAATAAAATATGTGCAATTAGTATCATAATATATAATAAATAATAGAAAGAAAATTTTTAAATTATTAATCTTATAAAAGAAAATAATTGAGAATTATAAATATGACATTCGTATGATATAATGATCACATTGTTGGTTATGAATCGTTTTATCGATTTTTATTGCTTTTGATTTTTTTATTCAAATTTTTATGTTGCTTGTTAACCCCCACTAAATTGAAATTCTGACTCCGCCTTTGCTCTTTCTAAAATTTTTTTAGAAGTCTTTTCTATTCAATTTAGGATTTTTTTTTCAAAATATATTCAACATGTTCTTTTTTTAAAACTAAAATGTTCAAATTGCTTCAAAGTTACTATTTCAATAACTTCTTTAGTTTTTGAAAAAAAAAAACAACTCTTATTTTAATTAATTATTAAAAAAAACTTTTTTTTCATCAATCAAATTTTTATCAAAACTTAAAGTTTTGACATTGTATTTTTTAAAATGACATTAATATGATTAAGTTTAAAATCTATAGATTCTTTTAGTATAGGAGATGTATATTGATATTAGGTACTTTCATTAAAAAACATATGTTTTTTTCATCTTAAAATTAATAACAATATGTTAATATTTTTAAAAAAATTATTTAAAACTTTACTGTTTTCTATATTTATAGTGTTATATATATAAAATAAAACTCAACTCAATTCAACAAAATCTTAATTCCAAGTTAATTGGGATCGGTTATATGGATTCGTTTTCTCCATTCGAGTCTATCGTGAACCATATTATCAGAAATGTTTAAGAACTCAAGATCATATTGAATGACTCTACTCTAAGTTAGCTTAAGTCTATTCTTTCCTGTTTTTTATCCACATCTACTCTAATGTGCTCTAATTTTCTAACTGGTGCATCTAAAGGTCTATACTACACATGCTCGAATTATTTTAGTCTCCCTTCTCTCAACTTGTCTTCTATAGGGGCAACTCCGACTTTATCTCTGATATACTCATTACGGATTCTATCCATTCTAATATGGCCGCACATCCATCTTAGTATCCTCATTTCCGCCACACTAAGCTTAGAGACTTGTTGTGCTTTTATAGCCCAACACTCACTCACGTATATCATAACGAGTCTCACCGCAGTGCGATAAAATTTTATTTTTAATTTATGTGGAATCTTTCGATCACATAATACTCTGGAAGTACTCTTCCATGTCATTCACCCTGTTTTGATCCAATAAGCAACATTCTTCTTACAACTTTTATCATCTTAGAAGATAAATCATAAGTATCTGTAATGTATGCTTTTTCGATATGGCAACACCTTTTAAATACATATTCATTTACTCCTCCCACTATCATATTGTTTTTTTATGGATTCATACATATTAATTTTGCGTTTCATATATATATAAAACATGTCCTTTCCATTTTGTGTCATTAAATTTTTAAAATTGTCCTATCATGTCATATCTATGTCCATGCTTCTTAGTTTATGATTTGTGTAAAAAAAAAAGAGCAACCTGTTTACATGCCCAATTTGGCCAGGGAATGAGTGGGGTCCAGTCGTGGCTTAATAATATCCAGCCATTTTATCTCCAATTATAGTAAAAAATATCAAATAGGATATAGTTGAAATAATTGTAATAAACCTGCACTACTTTCCTTGAAATTGTTGTATGATCAGAATCTATGTATATAGCAACATCTTGAGATTAATCAAAATCAGTAAATCAGAGTTGAAAGACAAAAAAAGTCAGCAAAATCTCTATATGGTGATGTTTCCATGGTTTGCATTTGGCCGTATTAATCCATATGTTCAGCTTTCTAATAAGCTTTCTTCTTATGGCGTTAGAATCTCATTTCTTTCAGCTTCAGGTAACATTCCTCGCATCAAATCTTCTCTTCTTCTAAATTCCAAAATTCAAATGATCCCTCTTTCGATTCCTCCTGTTGATGGTCTCCCTTCAGGCCCTGATAGCACCTCAGAAATCACCCCATTAATGGCTGAGCTACTAAAGAAATCTTTAGACCTTATGAAACCACAAATCAGTACCCTTTTAGCTCAACTTAATCCTGATTTTGTGGTATTTGATTTTGCTCAATATTGGGTTCCTGAATTGGCTTCAAAACTTGATATTAAAACACTATTTTTCTCTGTTTACTCTGTTGTTTCCTGTGCTTAATTTCAAGAAAGATCACGGAATCCCACTGTTGATGATCTTATGAATCCCCAAGTTGGGTTCCCTTCCACCTCTCTTACCACCATCAAAAAATTTCAAGCTCGAGACTTTATGTATGTGTTTAAAAGCTTCTATGACGGACATAGTGCACTTGAAAGAATTTATGAATGTGTAACTAGCTGCTCTGCTATACTCATGAAGACATGCTATGAAATGGAAGGGTCTTATGTAGACTTCTACAGAACAACAAATGATAAGCCAGTTCTTTTAACAGGTTCCAGAGCCTCCTTCTGGTTTTCTTGAGGAAAAATGGGCTAAACGGTTAACCCAATTTCCTTCAAAATCAGTAATTTTCTGCAGTTTTGGAAGTGAGATATTCTTGAACAATGGTCAAATAGAGCAACTTTGTCTTGGGTTGGAGCTCACTGGCTTGCCATTCATTCTTGTACTCAACCTTCCAGGTGGGGTTGACGCCCAGGCAGAACTGAATAGAGCTTTGCCAGAAGGGTTGTTAGAAAGGATAAAGGACAGGGATTTTTCACAGAGGTTGGGTTCCATAGCAGCTGATTTTGGCTCATGATGGTGTGGGATGTTATTTGTGTCACTCAGGATTTGTTTCTTTGACTGAAGATTTAGTGAATGATTGTCAATTGGTGCTTTTGCCATTCAAGGGTGACGACTTCTTGAATTCCATTCTGTTTTCTGGGGACATGATGATGGGGTGGAAGTAAATAGAAGAAATCAAGATGGGTGTTTTGGGAAAGGTGACATTAATGAGGCTGTGAGAAAAGTGATGGTAAAAGTTGAAGAGCCTTGTAAGTCCATAAGGGAAAATCAGAGAAAATGGAGAGTTGCTGAATAAAGATATCCAGGACAAGTTCATTGCAGATTTAATTGAGTGATTGAAAGCAATTCTTTAAAGGATAATTGCCATATTAGAATTCCATTTTTATGTTTTAGTTTTTTCTTTTATTTTTTTTTTAAAAAAAAATTAATATCAGTGGAACCCAAATTGGAAAATTTTCCATTTCATGGGTATTAGCGCACGAGAATCCAATTAACGCAGCTGCGATCAGAACCCCATTCATAACTAAGTTCTCTGGAATTTAGAGGGAAAAAAGGTTATATTTCTGACGTGGAGCCCAGAGGTTTTGGGCTTGCTAAGATTTTAGATCATTATTCTAGCCTTATAATCAATTATTGGATGTTTGAAATCGACCAATCAAATCAACTCAACTACACTTTTCATACCGACTCTTTTCTCAGATACAGTTATTAGAAATTTATGCAGCAATATGAAAAAATAGCTTAAAATGTCAAAATATATTCCTCGGAAGGGTTATCAGAACTTGCATACTTTCTGAAAATATGGTACTGAAGGTAGCGCCAGTTTCCAACAAAGAAAAAATAAAATAAATCTGCACCAAGTATGTCTAGGCGTTCATCAAGTGAAGCTGCACAGTAGGTTTTCTTCCTGGCGAACTTTCCCAGGACATGCAACATAATTCTTATTTCTGAAGAAAATGGAACCTATATGAGTGCTTAAGGACTTTACAGAATCAATTATAGTGCTATAAATTACAGATTATCTGTACACCCTCTTTATTAGATCACACTGGTAGAATTGATCAGAGGTAATGGCTTTGCTGGACTGGGGCAGACATTGCCAACAATGGCCAATCAAAGATGTTAGGCTGTAGTGACGCAATCTCGAACCCAGATGACTTAGGAACTGAAGAATGCTGTATTGGACTGCCAAGGAGAAAAGGATTTATCATGCATCCGCAAACTGCTGCTTTTTATGACCATTATCAAGATCATCCTATTTACTTTTTGCAGGTGAATAATAGAGATGGCGTGCCCAAAGAGAAAATATGTGCATATAACAAACTAGATTCGATAATTTGCCCAAGGAAGAAATATGCACCGAACTAAAGTAGATCTGGGCAACTAAGCAATTATGGAGAATAACAAGCATGGAGAAAAGTTGACCTTAAGTATGATGGCAAATCAACCAGAAAACCCCCAAAATAATAAAAAAGAATGTTAAGTCTGTCTCCAACACTTACCCGAATGACAATGAAGACTCGACTGGAGATCGGTTTCCATTTTCATCAGGAGATAGCAGGGACCAAAACACTGGAAGACAAATTCAACAGAATCTTTTTTAAGAAGCTGAAAGAAGATTTAAGGCTAATTAAATCATGTCTAAGCAGCAAATTTATTATCTATGGTTATGATGACTCCCAGAAGATTTTTGCAATTCTTAGCCCTGAGAAAAGCTTGTCCATAATCAGGACTTCCTGAGAAATGCCACCAACTTCTTTTATTGTTAACTATATGTTCATTGTTTGCTAAAATTGATTTCCAAGCTAATAAGACTTTCCTTTCTCAGGAAGCTCAATGAATTTGTAGACAAAAATATCCACTAAAGTACTTCGAGGGTTCAAAATTTGTGAAGGAAGAAAGTTCAAGAATTATTCCTAGTGCAACAAAAGGGGAATGCCAAATAAAACTTATTTATTCCCCTCCAGGAAGGTGCACTTATATGGGTATGAGAAATGACCAAAGAACTACCTGATTGATCTTGATGATCTCTGTAATCAGAGCAAAACAGGATATTCTGCATAGAGAAATTTACAAAGCTTCAGCAAATAGCAATTCAAATTTTATCATAGACAATTTATGTTTGAAGTCAAGGATTCAATATGTTACAACATCAAAACCTTGAATGCAAACTCACCTCGTCCATACCTTGAGAAACAGTATGAACTCCCCCTGCAGGAAATAATGATTACAGTTAGATAAACATTCTAGCTGGCCCTCAGAAAGAAAGTACAGAGCCAAAAGAGAGACAATCTAAGTATCCAGAGGAAGAGCATAAATCATGGACATTGTCAAATTGTAAACAATACTCGTGAACTTAAGCAAAGCAAACTAATGGAAAGACCACATGTTTTCCTTCTTCTTTTTTTAATAGGGGAACTGCAGTATGATTCCCATCTTCACATTGGATATAAGTGACTGCACCTTGCCAGCCAGAAAAAGGGAAAGTAGGTTGCTTGACTAAATCACTTGAAATGAGAGATAAGAAACATTTCCATCATGCATATCTAAGTTACTCAAGCAGGTAACAAAAGATGGAAGGGCACAATGGACAACTTTTGACCTTCCTATTAGTAACCCTATGTTTATGAGTGGAAATTATCTTTAGTTATTTACCAAAGTTCGAAATACTGGGCTTCACAGCCAATGTCAAACCAAGAAAACAGTCATCTGGTTCAGCACCGAAATCCCACAGATTTAGCTCAAGGTTTGGCTTTGCTCCTGCTGGAATAGTACAATAGGAAATGGTTCATAAACACCCATCCAAATTTTGGAATGCAGAATCTACAAAAACTCACCTATATTGTTTAGCTTCAGCTCAAGTGGGTCACGGATTGGATAAGGAACCCACATACCCACCTGTCAATGCATGTTGGTAAAACTGATATAATGTAAAACAAAGCATGAAATCAGACAAGGCAGCGAATACTTACATGGAAAAATGGATGTTGCAATGATTGCTCAGCAGTTGGTCTCTTTAACGGGTCCCATGAACATAGTCGCTTTGGAAAAGCAAAAACATAAAAGAAATTAAATTACAGATATGAATAATCAAAAAGGCACCTGACCAAACAGTAATTGCAAACGAGAACTGTGTAAAGCATGTTACGATGATTCCTACCATAATCAAGTCAACAGCCTCTAAGCTAGCATTAGGAATGATTTCCAAAAGGTTGGCAGGCAAAGTCTAACCAGGAGTAACAATGAAAAACAAAATTAAAAAATAGCAACAAGCAGGACAAAATCTAAGCATAAAGATGTCATTGAGAACTGTAAACATTTACAGATTAGCTTGCCTCTGAATAACAAATATTCATCAATCGAGAGATATTTGTTGCTCCAGGAAATGTAGCCCAATCAGGTGTACCAAGAACACAGCATATCTTGTACAGTTGATCTATTTCACTGCCCATGGGACATTCATGTCATAAGATGAAAATCATTTAGTTATGAAAGTTTTTCATAAACATACGTAAAGTACTTCTACATGCAGATGGACAAATCAATTTGCAATCCAGATAATGATGAAACTTTCTCGAAATAAAAGCATATAGGTTAACAAAGATTAATTTAGAGACATCATAAGTCTATCTCGTTATCAATAAAGTATATGCATTAATCAAATGAAGCAACTTTATACCCAAGAGTAATTAAATTACTCCTCTGACTTCGCATATAAGAGAGTGAAAGAGAAGATTAATAGTAATTTCGTTATCATCAAGATAAACAATGGCAAGGCTTCCAACCTCTTGTAATTTTTCAAAAGAAATACATTAACTTTAATAGGGATATCTGTTGTCCTTATTTGGTCAGAGATCAAAGCAGAAACAAATTGTGCAGAACTATATGGGGCAGAATGATTGAATATCAAACTTATGTTACCTGATTCCAGTTTACTCAAGCACAAAAGAAATATCAAGTTCTAGAACATTACTACAGAAAATTT
>CAOJBK010673086.1:0-12116 GCA_948294925.1 Codiaeum variegatum | reverse complement strand
ATCAATGTCTCAACTACTTTAAAGTTAATGTTTTTGATCGATTTATTAGCAATTAATAGTGACACATCGTACTTGATTACTTAATTACATATCAAATTTAATTATTTAATTAAATACTAAAAGGGTATATTAGTCTTTCATTATTATTTAATTCTAATGTGGCATGCTCTATCATCCCATAAAATGCTGGAAAAAACACTCTGAAAATGGGTAAAATTGATCAAAAGAACTAAATTAGAACTATTTAAATTAGTTGAGACACTAATTTGAAACCAAAAAAAAAAAAGTTCAGACACCATTTTAGTCAAAATTGAAAAGTTGAGACACCACATTTATAGTTTTACCTAAAATGATAAAACGAATAAATAGGGGGTCACTCATCTAGTCCAGGGGGATACTAGGAAAGGCATACATCCCCAAAAGCATATCTAAGGAGTAAAGAGAAAAAATAAATAAGTTACATCTGAAAAATAACTAAACCAAAAGGATCCTTTATCCAGTCTGAAGGATCTGGGAAAGGTACACATTCTCCAACTACGGATTACATAGATCAGGTGCGAATAATGAAAATAAAACAACTTACAATCCAAATGAACAAATACATAAATCAAATAATGAAAACAGATGAACAAAAAAGAAAATGATGAAAAATAAACATTTTTGAAGTTGCTGCCTTAGAACTGCTTGCCGATGTATCCCTTTGAATGGGAATCAAACCCTATGTCGTTCTCCCTTCTTGCGAATGGTGGGGTTATTTTGAAAAATAATGGGTTGGTGATTGTGTATTCAGAAGCTAATTTGTCTTTTTAGTTTGTAAAAAATTTTCCAGAAAGGTTATTAACCAATCCAGAATTTGATTAATAAAAAATGAATTTTGATAGTTATGAAATTGCCTAAGTCAGTTTTTAGGACTTTTGATTCAAAACCAAAATACTATATCATTTAGATATATCACCTTTGGCTTTCTAGAATTTCAAAATGGTGCCTCAAAAGGTTTGATGCGGATAGAATGAGTCTTTGTTGTGTTCAGAGTGGTCTGTCGATGAACTAGACTTAAACTGACTCAGAAATGTGGAAATGAATGCTGATCGAGATCATATTGTCTAGTGTTTTTAGTCTTAATTTGGGCAAGATTTCAGTATTTAGGGCTATTTTGAAAGTAATTCATCTGAATTTTGACGTCTGAAAAGACTGAAAAAAAAAGGACTTGAACTGAGTGCTGGAGGGTCAAATTTATAGAAAAATCGAGTTAGAAAGGACAGAAAACTGGGCCCGCACGCTAGGCAGCTTGCACACACACCAAGCAGCTGGCACATATGCCAGGCAGTTGGCGCATGCGCCAGACACTTGGTGTGTATGCTAGTGCCCTAGCTCGTGTCCCTGGATTGCAGTCCCAGTTCAGCCTAATTTGGTTCAATTTTTTTGCTTTCTAGGTCCGTTTGAAGTCCGATCTGAGCATAGTTTCAGTCTATGGGCTTATGTTGATGGGCTGGATTTGATGGTGTAAATTTATGGAATTTTCCTTGAGGTTATGTCTTGATTTGCATAATTTTCCATGTAAAATCTTACAATTTAAAATTTTCATCTGGGGGGCTTCACTCGATGCAGCAAGGGGCACTACCCCCTTGACTCCCATTTTGTTCTCAAATCTTTAAGTCTAGTTAAGAGTCATGAGGCGGCCGATGATTCTCTAGGTGCAAAATTAAGGGTTCACAAATATATCGTGACTACCTAAATAGGAATGAATGATGATGATCAAATCAATAAATATTACATGGAACTATCTATCATAATTATCATACACTCAAGTCCCTTTAATACGGATTCTCGATGTTAGTTAAGGTCATGGAATCGTCAAACCCTATATTCTTCGATCATATGACTAGTTCTCAATCTAATTCTTGATAAACTAAATTTCTACTATAAACTCTTTCTATTGAACCTCAAATGTCTCATCCAAGGATATATATATCAAGAACAACTAGAAGTCGTAGGATTCCTTCCTTATTTACCCAAGTTAATGAATTCTATCTTGTGGAACATTTATCTCAATATATCACTAAGTATAGCCACCATATGCTATATACCTCTACGTGACTAGCAGCGATATGTATGCAGTAACAATATTGAACATTGACTATAGCCACCAATATGTTAGATAACATGTCACCTCAAGTTAAAGGACTATATACATAATTTTGACCTATTGAATATTGACTATGGTAAAATCCATATTTTCATCATCGAATGTTACTATTTAACTTGCTTATCTTATGAGAGTTCACATATTATCACTACATCACATATCTGTAAAATGAGACTCCCTACCTCTATTACCATTAGTATGTCATACAAATAATAGATGACAATAACGGTGATGGTCTTCTAGATTAAAGGTGTCCCAATTAATAATCTTATGACCATGAACCTTTGGTAGTATATTGGTAGAAAGAACCTATCACCCATATTCTTTAACTCTTTGAGAATAAGCTCTCATAAAAAAAATACTAATGGAACATAAATAATTTTATAACAAATTAAATGATCATTTAAATAAACTATATATTTTATTGCCATTGGAATTCAAATGTTACATTCACATCATGCTCTAGGGCATACTGCTCTGACAATATGATAGTGCAAAAACATCATTTTCATTCCTTTAACAAAATTCATATAATTTTTAGCAGAGTAGTAGTCATGCCCTCTACTATAATGCCATGCCTGTGACCTTCCAAAGTGGCATATTGAATTTCCACTTGTCACCATCCCATTAGTGCTATAGAAATAGTCATTAGGATCTTATTCCCTCATATGTCACATCGGTTGTGCCTACGACTGACTAGTTGCGCTTATGACTCCTAGTTACGTGCTCAGTCATGTTCCAACTCCATTCTCAACAAGCTACTAGATCTTTTTGCACACTACAAATGTGCTCACGACTATTTTGGTCGCGCTTATAACTCCTTAAGGCTCTGAAAATATTGCTATGTCACTTTGAGTATCATGTCTACTACCATATTAGTCACACCCATATGTCCTTGCAAAAAATACTTAGTTAAAAACTTTGTTTCTTATATCAAGTTTAATGCTTTGATTCCTTTTTAAATTTTTCCTACACACTTAGAATAAAACATTAGTGCCTTCAATTTGATATCCCAAAGTCAAAACTTAGGGCAACACTAACTAGGTCAACAAGTAACATAGTTAAGTGGTGGAGCTGAAACAAATAAATAGAATTTTGGTATTTGTTTGTGTCTAACCTCTTAAATTAACTGGGAACTTCTTATATAGGCTTTTTCTTAAAGTTTATAATTGAGAATGTTATAGAGATATGTCCTCAATTGGTTGATTGTTAGGTTGGCACAATATGATCAACTAGGATGGTAAAGTATATCTAACCAAACTAGCTATGGTGGGTAAAATGAATAGGTATTATGATAGAGGATCGTGATCTAACAATGACTATATCTCTCTAAACTTGTGATGTAGGAAAAGAGAATCCCAAAACAAGTTAGAACTTATCATATTGAGGATTGTGATGGTGTATTGAGATGAATTTAATGCCTTTTACACTAGACTCGGAGAGGATATGTTATTAGATGGACAGTTCATCCATCCAACTGCACCTCGATAGTTTTTCCCTTCCTTTTTCTTCAATTTACACCCATGTTATTCTATCATTTTATTCATAATGAAAGGGAAACCCACTTGTGGATAACATAAATTGGTGAAAAAAAATCCCTCCTTAGAAATTAAGGAATGTAGTTAGGATAAGCCTCTGACCATGGCTGAAAGAAAATATGCTTAAAAATAAGGAGAAGAAGAATCCAAAAAGAGAGAAACCAAAAACAATCAAAGCCTTAAATGTCACCTTTTATTCCTCAAAAAATGAATGCCATAAGATGATAGCCACATAGCATAAGGATTATAAGGAAAAGAAAACTCCATAACCTTAGACCAAGGCCAAGCTCCATAAAATATCAAATGAAGCAGGCCTACCCAATCAAGAAATTTATCGTTGAAAATCTTGTCATTACGAACCCACCATAAACTCCACACAATGGAATAAAAAAGGACAACCTAAATTTTGTGTTGTAATAAGCCATAGGGCAATACACACCACTGATCATACAAATCCGAAACACTATTAGGCATCACAAAATAAAAGCCCCACAAATCCATAGAGAAAGTCCAAACACTCTTTAAAAATTGCAATGAAGTAATAAGTAATTGATGACTTCACCAAAATGGCCATAAAAATGTACAACGATTACTAGCAATCAAGTAAAGTCCAATTGAGAATCAATAGTCATTGTTATATAAATTGCTTAAATAATCAAATCATGTAAATGACTTTACCTTAGCTAGCAATGGGTTCCTTGAAATAAAATGAAACATGGGAGATGAGCCAAACTTATATGTCAGAAATAATTTATAGCAAGACTAAACTAAGTAAGAGCTGGAGTTGCTAGCCTTCTAACAAACCAAATCTACATTAGTAAAACAAGGAATGGTATGCTACAATAAGTGCAATAACTAATCAAAATCAACTTGTTCATAAGGTAAGAGGACTCTATCCAATAAAAAAATCCTAGTACCATACTGAGTCATTCCAATATCCCATCTTTGCCATAAAATTCCATTTTAGTTAAGAGATGGTAAACAAATTAGGAACCAAAACATTTAAAGTAGAAGAACTAATCAAATGATCTATCCTAAAAAGAATGGTGCCTCCATTTTCATGTTTAAAGGACACATGGCTAGATATCAAATTAGGAAAATAAACTTTGAAGAAATAACAAAGAAAATTCAAGACCCAGTATTAGAAAAGCACACTGGCCTTCTATCAAAAACAAAATCCAGTCCAAGAACATTGTACTTATGAAAAATTACTTGATTCCAAATAGATCAATTTGATATATCCAATTTCCACAACAATTTAAATAAAAGATTTAGATGATAAAGTAAAACATTAGTAATTCCCGACCCACCTAATCTCTTAGGCATAGTAAAATAAGACCAGTTAACTCTATGTGCTCGATTTGAATCACTACCACCAGATCATAAAATGGCACGAATATGCCTATTAATCATATTAGATACAAAGATCGCTATTTTGAAGACCGACAAATAAGGAACGGGTAAAGAAGTGATGGAAGCTTTAATCAAGGCAAACTTGCCAGCTTGTGGTAATACTTTACCTTTTCAAAAAGCAATTCTATTGCATATTTTCTCAATGATAGGATGCCAAGTAGAGAGTCCAGAGGGAGAGGCTCCTAGAGGAAAGCTAAGTTAATTAAGTGGTGATTCTTTAATCTTGTAAAAAACTGAAAAAGCAATATATGTGATAGAATCCAAAGAAGCTGAGACATCAGAGATAGAGCTCTTATTAAAATTAATTTTTAGACTTGAAACCAAGGAAAATCATCTTGTCATGATAATAAACTCACCAACATCCGGTTTAGAGAATAAAAGCATATCATCAGTAAATTGTAGATGAGTGGTACAAGGCCCATTATTTGGTAGTCTTATATCTGAAAAAAGATTAAGAGTGCATGTCTTGTTAACTAATGTCGAAAAAGGTTTAATAGAAATGAGAAACAAAAAAAAGAGATAAAAGACATCCTTGCTTCACACCATTAAAGATCGGAATTCACCCAAATGGATTGCATTGATAATGATTGACACCTTAGAGTGATCAAATCATTCTAGGAGCCATTTACACCATTTGCCTCCAAAACCCATTTCATTTAAAACTCACAACAAATGCTCCCACATCATCAAGTCAAAATACTTCTCAAAGTCAATCTTAAACATAGAATAAGGAAACTTCTTTTTCTTGCAAGTATCAACAACCTCATTGGCTATCATGTCGATTAGTTAACACAAATTAAATCATCCATGACAAGTTTCAATATATTATCTAAAAGCTTAGTAATTATTTTATAAAGACCATGCACTAAAGAGATTGGTATGAAATCCCCCATTATAACAATGAGATATTTTTTATAATAAGAGAGATGAATACCCTTTTAATATAATCGGGAATTTTTCCCATGTACCAAAAAAGAATTCACCAAGCGAAAGATATCATAATGAAATTCCATGCTCTCTTGTAAAAGAAGAAATTAATCCCATTTGGCCCCAGAGGCTTTTCAAAACCTCAAGACCATACTACTTTCTTTAATTCTTCCATAGTTAATCCCTTTTTGAGATCACAAACTTGATTAGCAGAAAGCTTCTTTTAACTTAAATCAGAGAAGAAAATAAAAATAGGAAAGTGTATTAAAATGAGTAGAGAAATGTTGAAGGAAAGCTACAAAAATATGAGCAATATCGGTAAGAAGAACATCACCTTACTGAATGTGATGAATGTGCTTTTTCTTTCACCTATTGGAAGCATAAAGATGGAAGAAATGAGTGTTCTTTCCCCTAAGATGACACCAATTAATTTTAGATTGTTTTTTCTTTAGAAACATCCCTGTTGTCATGAAAGGTGATCATATTGCTGACGATAATGATCTTAAGTAGATAACTTGTCCTCTCTAAGCTATCTAGATTTTATAATGAGCTATAAATCTATATCTCTTTATTCTGTTATGCTATAAAAGAGACCAAGTGGCTAAAAGTTTTTCAGTTTAATAAAGTTTTTTTTTAGTTTGACTAAGTATTTTATCCATGGACAAAATAAAGGGTAAAGATTGCTAAAATCCTCCAACACCACCACAAAAATGAGGATATGACCACCAAGCATTAATGGTGTAAACAATGTTAGGTCCAGATGCAATAAAAAAAACTAAATAACCATAAGATGTTATGATTAGAAGTGCCACGAGGAAGTGAGACCAAGTGAGTGTTCAGAACTGAGCTCAACCAAGAAGTGGAAATCAGATCTCTATTAATTCTTCTCATACTTTTGTTGTTCCTCCAAGTAAACTAAGATCATTATAGGTCTACATCAATCAAATGGAAATTAGCAATGAAATCAATAAAATCATAAGCACTAGATGAAAGAGGATATGGAGGGGAACGTTCATTAACATAATACACTTGATTTAAATCACCCATCACTAAACTAGGAATGTCAACTTTACCAGCAATGAAAAAATTGAAGATCTTGCCAAAGTGTAAATTTTTCAATGCTAAGCATTGATTGTAGACTCTAGTAATAATACAACTAAACCCTGAAAAAAGGAAAGTTCCTTCAATCGTAATCCATGAGTACGAATGAGGCTAGTAGTATAGAAAAAATAATCAAAATCATAAGCAATTAAAATACCACCTAAGCCTATTATGGTAGAAGGACTAAGATTCCATATGATGTTATTCATACACTGAAAATTCCAAACTATGGGAAAGGATAAAATCGAACATTTAATCTCCAATAATAAGATAATGTGAGCCTTTTATAAGAAATAAACTTGCAAATATGCCTTAGCTTATAAGGAAGGCCAATTCCTCTCGAGTTCTATGAAAGAATGGAAACCATGATGAAAAGAAAAAATTATGAGTAAGAAAAAGTAGAGATAACTCTAAATAAGGCTTGCATCTTGAGTTATCATGTCCTTAAGAACATTAGTAATATGATTATTGAATTGTTCAAAAATAAATCCAAGGCTCTTACCCATTTGCAATGAATGTTTAGCTTCTAAAAGAGCATCCAATATAGTAGCAATAGCTTTTCCTAAATAAGAATTGCAGTGAGCAAAACTTTCACAATATTGATGACTACTTCCACATGGAAGAAATTTTTCATCAGAACCTGAATGGTGTGCCTTTCTCCTATATACCATTTTTCTGAAGTAGAGCAATAGTTAGGTTTCTTACTGCTCTCCTTCTTTTAAAATGTCTTATATCTATAAGTCTTACAACTCCAAGATCAACAGTCGTCTCCCTAATAGAACGAGCTTATCGGGGTTTAACAAAGGTACTCACAACAGTAACAGGGGCAACAATAGTAGGAGGAAAAAACTATTACTATAATCATCCAAAAAATAATAAGATAGGTTACTTGGTGAAGAACGAACTATAGTAGTAGCAATAATTACCTATTTACATACATTCTCAGTAGTTGGAAGACAATTTACATCCTTAACCTCAACAACAAGCCCTGTCAATAAGTGAATTTGTTAAATAACATTAGCCAAACCATGATGAATAGAAACACCATGAATGGTAAGAGGATCATGAGAAACTTAAACCAAGCAAGGTTGGTCAGCTAATTGTGTGAAATCAGTCACAGAGGAGTTTCAATCACCAAGTCATCAACAACATCTGTTACAAGTTTATATTTATGAGAGGAAGAGTTGTTTGAAGCTGTCGAGCTATCAACATCTGTGGCTAAATCATAACTTGCAAAAAATGGATTCTAATAATCCTCAAAAGCATGCATATGCAAAGAACAGTCCTCGAAAGCAATGTTCAAACTTTTGTTGATTGTTTCTATGACAATAGTTATAATAAGTATGCGAGTAATGTCAAAAAAACATATGATTACAAGTGATGGGGCTAAAATTGACAAAGTCACTAAAGAACTTAGATAGCCAAACAAAAAAAAATTCCTTTTTCCATAAATAGAGGGGTATTCTATGAAGTAGCAACCAAAAAAAATGAGGTAGATGAGCTAAATTTGGTTGATAAGTTGCACCTTAAAGAACCATCTCCCCAAAAGTGTTGTTGCAGATTGGTGGTGGGCTTCTTTCTTTGCTAAAGAGTCAAAAGTAAGAAGCATCATACTCCTTCCCTATTGTTGTGAGCTGAACATCAGCATGTCCCTCACTCACTAAAGTGTCTTAAATAGTAAACACTGAATTTGGATCCTTAAGGCACGAGAGAATGATTTAGCCATCCATCTATTGATCCATCAGCATCATAACAACCATCAACTTTAACAGAATTAAGGCTAGGTTAGACAATGCATATTACTAGGCATAAGAGCTATTATCCCAAAACTTGTCCACCACAGTAAGAGGCTTGAGAAGCACCAGAGGTGGATTACACTTGCAATGTCGCCCCTTTTTTTCTTTAATTTAAACACATGTAATTGCATAACAAATAAACTAACACCTTATGTTCAATAAAATCATGCCCATCACTTATAAATATCAACTTCATTAAATAATATTTATAGGTTCATTATATAAAAATAAGGAACATAAAATGTATGTTTAATGAACAAATAATTTATGTAATTTTTATTGTGTTTCTCAAGATATTAATTTTTATTTATATAATTTTTTTATATTTTATAATATATTTTCATCACTTAAAAGCTATATCCTAGTTACATGTCAGCTTAAAATCATCATTCCTCACTTACGATTGGATCATCTTTCAAAATAACTTTTGTTGATGTTGATCGAGGGATGAAGATGACATGATCGAGAGATTTTGATGAAAGGTGGAGACTTTTGCAATAACTGATTATAAGATTTTGAGTCAATATGGAGAGTGTTAAGATTATGACTCAAAATCCTAATAAGATTTGAAGAAATTTTTTTTTCCTATTTTTTGTGTGACAAATATTTTTTATTTGTGTAGGATCATATTTCCTTTATGGCATAAAATTCTTATTTTAATATTATTCACATCTTAACATTTTCCTATGTAGAAAAGAATCCTTATTAAATAGAGATGTGATAGGTACACTATAAATAGGAATATTATGGAGTGATACATTTAAATATAGTATTTGAGAGAATTATTGTGAGATTGAGAGTAGTATTCAACATCAAAATTTATAATCTTTTGAGAATAATGAAGATGAGTGGATTCAACCACCATTAAAATATTATGTGTTTTTTTTTCTAAATTCACATTAAAATTTCCAACAATATGTTATTTATCTTTAATTAATACAATCTTGAGCTAATATTAATAGCTTTAAATAAACATTTGAATTTCGAAAATGATGAAATCTTGAAAATGTTTATAATTTTACAAAGAATAAATTATTATTTAGTTTTTAAATTTAGATTTAATTATCAATAAGTTAATATATTTGGTCAAATCTATTATTCAATCTTTTTATTATGATTTTTTCAAACAATTTAGCCTCTAATTTAGTGCCTTGCCATTTTTTTTAAATGATTAAAAGGATTTAGCAAATATTTACACGAAATAACAAATTAAAGTTATAAACTTTAAAAATATATATATATATATTTCTATTCAATTACTTTTTTAGACTGAAATTCTCAATTTTCTTAGTAAAATAATTTATTAAAGGAATAATTTCTTAAGTGTATGCTTTTAATCAGTTCTTTATGACTATATGTATGGCCCCTTTTGGTTATTTTATAAAAAATACATTAAAAAAATTGTAAACATCAGCTCTGTCAAGAATTTTTTTTTTTAAGTAAAAAACAAAATGAACCCCACTAATATTGGTGGTGGGGTTGGTTTGCTTTTCCGTAGTTATGTTTCCTTCTTATTGATTTTCTAATCAAAGGAAACAGGGAATTTAGAAGCTGTTGAGAAGTGAAACTTCCTGCGAGTTTCATGTTTGATTATCTTCACAAGTCAGTTAATTTGGAAAGACATGAATATGACATAACCACCTTCATCTCACATGCATTTCGACTAGCTTTACCTTATCAAGGTCTGCTTTTCTCACCTTTTTTTTTTAAAATAAAAAAGATTAAATTACTATCTAATCCCTGGAATTTATCAAAATTAACCATTTCATTCCTATTTTTCAAAAATAACTTTTAAATTCATTTAATTTAAATATGTTACACACATTATTCGTTCCATTAAAATTTAAATTCCTTTAGTATTTTTTTTTCCATGATACCTTGATTGGATTGCATAACAGGGGTAAACCTCTCTGTTACGTTAGACTACACAATAAAAGATAGTCCTCCTCTCAATATGTGGATAGGGATATTCGAACCTGCGACCTCCTGTCTCCTCAAAATTCCTTTAGTATTATTATCTTTGCAATTTTATAAATTTCTGATTTTTTTATTTAAAATTTTGATTTATTTTCTATTATGATTACACTGAAATTTAAAAAATGGACTGAAAAAAATTGTTAAATGGACTGAAAGTACAAAAACTAAAAAGCACATTTTTTTTTAAAAAAAATATGGAAACAAAATAATCACTCTTGACAAAGCTCAGGACTTAAATATTAATTTTGAAAAGAAAAAAAAATACTATTTTCTTTCGTGCAATTCACAAACAATGAGTTCTATGTAATATCAATTTTTCTTAATCCAAATCCATTAACTAAATAGTATGTTGCAATCAAATAGTTTTATTGATATATGGTAATAAAATTAATATGATAGGGTTAATTTTCATTTTGTATATGAAAAAGAGAGATAAATGCTCAAATAAGAGGTGGATCCATGTAGTAAATAGGGCAATGGTCCTCAATATTTTTTTTAATTCTCTTTAAAATATACATATTATAAATTTTTTTCCTAATTTCTATCATTTTAACTCCAATAAATTTTTTAATTTTTTTTCAAATGTATATTATAAATTTTTTCCTCTGAATTTATCATTTTGCTTCTACTAAATTGCAATTAATAACTTTTTATAATATGATTCTAAGGTTGCATGTATGATTTTAAAACACTTTTTGTATTAGAAAATAAAATTAAAATAATGTTAATTTATATTTTTTTTCTTTAATTTATTTATAAATTATGTGCATATGTAGTTGAATATAACAGTTAATATATTTTTCCCTCAATGAAAAAAGCTTTTTTGAATCCGTCATTAGATTAAACATTGTGAAGACCACCAAAACTGTACAACTATTGACCATGGTTAGGAGTTAGTTGATTAACTATAGTTAGTTTGTAGTTAAAGTAACAAAGTTAGTTAATTTAATTATTAGCTTAGTTATCATTGTAGTTAGTTAGTTAACAAATTATGTATATAAATTAATCACAGTGTAATGATTGCATAATATAAGTTATAAGTTTTTTACTTAACAACTTCTGATTTTGGGCCTAAATCCAGTTAGATGTTTTAAACTTGCATAATGAACAAATAATGAGCTAAGAGGGCTAGGCGTGTGCCTGGCAATGATCTTTTGACGCTCAAATCAGTAAGGAATTTGCTTATGCCTTTGGACTCCTTGTGAATCCTTAAGAAAA
>CAOJBK010673005.1:0-20162 GCA_948294925.1 Codiaeum variegatum | reverse complement strand
CTAAGGGGTTTGAAGTATCCATCGTAGATAGTACCATTAAGGAGTGCCTCCATATCTCTAGAATAATTGAGCTTGGTTACCTTCAAAGCTTCTCTATTAAACCTGGCCAGATAGTCCCTTAAGGACTTCCCCTCCAATTGTTTGACTTGCTCTAGAGCTTGAGTGTTCATTTCTGAGGCTATGTATGACCCAAAATGTCTCAAAAATCTCACTGCTAACTGCTCAAAATTTGCCATACTTCCAGGCTATAGCCCATCATACAATTTAGTTGTGACCCCCTCTATAGATCCTCTAAAGACCCTGCATTTAATGGCATCACTTATGTATTGCAGCTTAATTACATGCTTATAGTCTGTCAGGTGGGCTATTGGGTTAGCAGAGCCATCATACTTCTTGATATTCAACACTTTAAACTTGTCCGACAAGCAATATTCCGTAATGTCCGGAATGAAAGGCGATTTCGAGGCCAATACTAGGTTTAAATCTCCTAGGACTCTTCCCTTCTTGTGATATATCTCCACTGCCCTTATTTTTCTCACCTCACCCCTAAGTTCTTAGAGCCTCTTTTTGCTCACGTCCTCCTAACCATCTACCCTGTCCCTATGGTGGTGCGACCTTTTTGGGGACTCCCTCACGTTACTTCCTCTTCGTTCATGATAGAAGTGAGTGGCTACTAATCTGGTTCGGCTTGAGTATTCTCTAGTGCTACTCTCAAGGGATTTACTTCTTCTATCTCTCCCCCTTATACTTGATCTCTCTCTCTCCCTTCTGACCTTGTCTACTCTCTCCTCTCTCAACCCTCTCCCTCTTACTATGTCATTTCTAGCTTCTCCTCACTCTCTTTCCCTATGGCTCCGCTCTTCCCCATTCCTTCGAGCATTCTACCCCATCACTTCCCTAATAATTGACCTCAATCTTCTCCTTCCCCCAGATTCTCCCCTTCTCTCCTTGTCTCCTCCCTGCCTATCTCCTGTGCCATTGAGGTTGAGATGCCTATTCACCCTGCTTCCATTTGCATCCTCTGGGTCTTTAAGGGGATTAAGATTTTGTAGTGGAGTGTTTTATAGGGCTTTTGTGGCTTGAAGTAGGGTGGCTAAGAGCTGGACAGTTTGAGGTAAAGTGGCTTGTAGGTTAATAAGGGTGGTTGGAGTAGGAGGTAGCGCACCAGCTTGTGTTGGTGCTATAAGAGGTATTTGAGTGAGGAAGCTTTGTAGGATTTGGGCTGGTGTAAAGTTTTTTGGTTTGGGTATTGTAGCAGTAGGGTTTGGTGGATTGAGTGAAGTGCTGGAAACATTGCCACAAGGTATCAGGGTGTTATCTACATGATCTTTCTCCATATTTTCTTCCACCTTCAAGTGGAAGCCTTCAACTTATAACTCAATAAAAATAATGAATTTCTGGGAAAAGGATCTGCCTTAAGAACTCAGATGAATAGAAAAATATTTTCCACAGACGACGCCAATCGATGGGTCTGAATCCAATCAATGATACTAAATCCTTAAGGCACTGTTGGGTCTGAATCCAATGGGCTTTGGTTTGGTGGCTTGCAATCACAAAAGAACCGGTTAGAAGGGGGCCAGGTGGGTTACTTGGCAATGGCCCTCCGATGGTTAAGTCTGTTAATGGTTATGGAGAAAGGACTCTCTCAAGTATATTCTTAAGAGTTGTGGAGAAAGAAAAAGAAGAAGAAGAAGTTCAACATACCTTATCTCTTGAGTGTGGAAGGCTTTTTATAGGGCTCTCTAGTACTAACTTGTCAGACATCAGACGACTAAGAATGTTCCTTAAAGAAGAAAGATATTATTGGATCAAAGGAGATTGTACTGGAGCTGAGGTGGTAGACGATGATTGGCCCACCGCCTTGAATATCCTATTTTATCTATGTCTGTCAGTACTCTAAGGTAGTTATATGCAGAGAAGACAACACAATGACGGGTGTGTGCTGCGTCAGGGTGCATGCCCTTGTACTATTGTACTATGACAGTCATGGTAGTTTGTCATCTTATTCCGGAGCGAGGTTTTAGCACTTCCGGAGTTCGTATGATCCAAATCTCTTGGTATGAGGGTCCCCATTCGGACTCGATCATCCTCCAACCTTTTGCTTTGTTTGAGTGGTTGTTGGTCTGCTTGACAAAGGATCCTCTTTCTAGCTTGGACCCAAACTTTTGACTCGAACCTAACAGACTAGACTATCCATTTAATTGAACCCCTATCAATAGGATTTTTAATTAATTTAGATTTCTTTTTTAATTTAAATTTCATATTTACTATAAATAAAATTTTTATTAAACAATGTTGGAGAGTTTTCTAAATGAATTGTTCTTGACAAATAAAAGGGAACGTTCACACAGCCCCAACAGTAAAGTGAACAAGCATAGAACCCTCCGTAGCATAAAAAAACAAAACAGAGCAGAATGGTATTGTTCTTGTCTTTCTCGTGTGTCTTAACATTGTGATTAATTAATCGTAACAAACCTTATCTCTAGCTCATATAAATAAATAAATCACGCATGCTATTGAAACTAATAAATAGTACTAATTAATTTTGTCCTCATAGAGATAAGTTAGATTGCATTTGTTTTGTAGGCATGGACATGACAAGTTAGATAAGTCTGACTTATCTATTGAATAGAGTATTTTTAAGCATAGATATAATTGAATAAAAATAATATTTTGTCTGGTTTCATTTGTTAAATTTATTCATTTCAGTTTATAAAAGATTGATTTATCCAATATATAGAGTGTATTAATAAAAGAATTTATTTTAAATTACTTTTATAAATAATTTTTTAAAGATGTTATTTTTTATCAATATAATTTTATTTTATTTAAAAAATAATTTTTTATTAATAAAAATTTATTTTTATATTATCAATAAATATAATTTATTTTATTTAAAAATTTATCATTTTTATTTTTTATTTAAATTACAACTAATAAAATTTATCAATGAACTATTTCAATAAATATAATTTTATTTTTTTTGAATATTTAATATTTTACCTTTTTTAGTTAGAACCACATTATTTTGATTTATAATCAATAAATCAATCATTTAAAAATTTTTATATTTTACTTTTGTCATAATCTAAATAAAAATTTTATTTTTAAATTAATTGTAATAAATATAATTTTTATATTTAAAAATAAATGTAAAATTTATTAAAATTATTATAATTAGTTTTATATAGTCCAATCCCAATTATACCAAATACCAGACAAGATAAATATTTGTTTTGTCCTATTATGTCCAATCCAATCTTTGCAATCAAATGCACCTTTAAATAACATGATAAGTGGCTTCTCATGATGAAATTATTCTTTTATATTCACATCATTTGCTGGTAATTTAATTCTGGGATCTTGATTTATGTTGGAGTATAAAGATTACAATATACTGCAATATATCATATTATTATTCATATTATGATCCCCACATTCCAACTAAATGCTCAACTCTCTAGAGATGTCAGCTCATATTTTGTTAGTAAGATAGTTTAGTTGTTATTCTGACCTCATACATGTATATAAACCTTATAATTACATGTTGATTAGTGTGATGATTAACGAAGCTTCTTGAATAAGCTTTTCTTTGTCTCTCTCTCTCTCTCTCTCTCTCTCTCTCTCTCTCTCTATCACATGGTCTCGGAGCAGAGATCTTAGAACCTGTGACAGCGTATCAAGAAGACGATAATGGAGGGAGTTGAGCAAGTGATTCAACAACCTCATCAGGCAAAAAATAAAAGAAATGTTATACAAATTGAGAGGGGAGATGGTAATCCACTTGTGTAGCAGGGATATGACAATCCAGGAATGGTATTGGTCTCAACTCCTCTTGATGAGATGAATTACATGTTTTGGATTAGATCCATGAAAATAACACTTACTGCTAAGATGAAGCTAGGTTTTATCAATAGCAAATGTCCTATGCCTCCAAAAAATTCTGATGATTTTGAACAATGGCTGAGGGTAGATAACATGGGACAATCCACCAAACCCTATTGTTATATGACTATGATTGCTTATTTTACTAAGATGAAGTAAATGTAGGATCGATTGAATTGTTTAGTGCCTCATATGACATGTGCTAGTGGTTTTGCAAAGCTGAAAACTTATCTAAATGAATTTTATCATCTTTTGCAATTTTTAATGGGGCTGGATAATTAGTATAAGCACATTAAGAACCATATCCTATTTATGGATCTGTTACCCTCTGTTTAAAAGGCATATTCAATGGTGTTGACTATGGAAAAGCAGAAATAAATTAGAAGTACAGATACTGTGAATGGTGTGGTAATGACAGTTAGAGATGGTCAAAGAGGTGTTAATAGGTAAAGAGGACATGGATAGGGCCAAAGGAATAGGGATAAGAACTAGAAGTGTTCTAATTGTGGTATTCTTAGACATGATTAGGAAAAATACTTCAAATTGATTGGATAACCTAATTAGTATGAAGAATTGATGAAGAAGAAAGGCCAAGGGAATGCTACAAGAACTCATACTACTACTAATGCTAAAGTTTTGGTCAGTGCTGCTAATGTGGTTGTATAGGATCAATGTGTTGCTAATGCTTAGAAATAAGAAGACTTTGACATAGCTATTACAGTGGCAATGTCAAGAGAATTTTAGAAATTGCTCAAGAACAAGAGTGTTGCAGACCAAGGTATTGTTAGCTATCTGAGCTATGCAGGTACTTTACATTCAATTATTTTAAGTGTGTTTGATTATAATTTGGAAGATTTGTGGATTGTAGATTTAGAAGCAAGTCATAATATATGTTCTAATATTGCTTTCCTTTAAAACCTTGTTCCTCCAAACCAAAAAACTATAGTTCAGTTACCGAATAAGTCCACGTAAGTTGTTCATCACATCAGAACAATTTTGTTTGGAAAATTTTCACTAACTGAAATGTATTACATTTTTAGTTTTTCCTTTAACTTGTTATCTGTTAGTTAGATTACACAAGTTTTACTAATCAAAATGATTTTTTATGGATCCCACTATGAATTTCAGGACCTAGTCACTGAAGAGGTCATTGCCATTGGGAAGAAGCACTAGGGTTTGTACATTCTTGACAAAATCTTTTTCAATGTGCATGCTAGTTATATATCATAATGACCACTTTATCCAATGTACAACCACTTGAGTGAACAATGTTCTAGCTAATAATACAACCGCCATTCCTATTACTCTCATACATCATAGGCTGGGTAACACTTCTTTTAATAAACTTTCTCACCTTCTTGTTAAAACTTGACTCATTCTTATGATTCTTATATTTCTCTAAACAACATATAATTCCTTTTTCATTAGTCAAACTCATACTTCTACTGCTTTTGTGATTATTCATGTTGAATTGTGGGGTCCTTATAGGATACCTTCTTTAACAAACGCTCACTTTGTTTTAACCATAGTATATGACTCTACTAAGACAACTTAGACTTACTTATTACAAATAAAAGGACAAACTCTTTCTATTCTTAAGAGTTTTGTTAGTCTCATTACTACACAATTTGATAAGAAAATACTGTCTATTAGAAGTGACAATGGGAGTGAATTTTATAGTCAATAAGCTAAAGGTTATTTTGTTGGACTAGGTATTATACACCAAAATACTTGTGTGTATACACCTTAGAATAATGGGGTGGTTGAGAGAAAACATAAAAATTTGTTTGAAGTTTAAGATGGTTATTATTTTATTTTGTGTTGTCTAAGAAATTTTGGGGTGAGGCAATACTTAATACTACCACTATTATAAACAAGCTACCTACTAAGGATTTGGGTTAGAAAACTCCTCATGAGATGTTGATGGGTACATAACCAGACTATACTAAGATGAAGGTTTTTGGTTGCTTGTGTTATGCATCAAGCATTCAACCTGGTAGGGATAAATTTGATAAGAGAACTGCTAAGTTCATATTTTTGGGATATGCCATGGGACATAAGGGATTTAAGGTTTATGATATACAACATCATAAACTTGTAGTTTCCAAGGATGTTCTTTTCCTAATGAGTATAAACTCCTTTATAAAGATACTGATATTGTATCTTTTTTACCTCATACTGATTCAACATACTTGTCTTACCCATTCCTATTTTAGATTATTACCTTTTACTCTTCACTTCCTTCTCCTACTTCTATGTCTCATGATTCTATATCTTTTTCTCCTTCTTCTCAGCCTATTGACAATACATAACATGGTGAGTTTATTGATCCTATTGCATTTGATCTTTCTAATGGTTCCTTACCTGACTCTTTACCTCAATCCTCTTTTCTTTCCTCATCACCACCTGTACCATAACTTCCATTACAACCTATTAGGTAAAGTACTATGTTACTACTATTGGTGGTGGTTTTCCCACTGTTCATTCAACTACACATCCTATTATACATTACCCTTATCCTTCCAGTACTATTAAATAGATATCATTTCTTGCTAATGATTTTACTATGTATGAACCTTCCTTTTATCATTAGGCACATGGAGATCCTAATTGGGAAGCAACAATGCATTATGAATTGCAAGCTTTGGAGGCCAATGATACCTAGATTTTAAGTACTCTCCCTAAAGGTAAGAAGGCCATTGGGTCTAAATGGGTTTATAAAGTCAAATATAAACCAAATGGCACTGTAATAGGTATAAAGCTAGGCTTGTAGCTAAAGGATATAATCAGGTTAAGGGACAGGATTATATAGCTAAAATAGTTACAGTGAGATTGTTTTTTGCTATTACTACTGCATCTCATTGCCAGGAATATCAGATAGACATAAATAATGCATTTTTCCATAGTTTTCTAGATAAGGAGGTTTACATGAAACCTCCACATGGTTATGATTGGTCCTCTGATTAGGTTTTCTTGCTTAAAAGGTTATTTTATGAACTCAAGCAAGCTTCTAGGCAGTGGAACTAAGAGTTCACAACTACTCTTACTGACTTTGGTCTTGTTCAATCTCCTAATGACCATTGTCTCTTTATTAAATAGTCAGAAATAGGTTTTATGGTTGTTTTAATATATGTGGATGATGTCTTGATTGCTAGTGCTAATGAGGACAATGTTGTGCAAGTTAAACAATATTTGCATAACAAATTTACTATTATAGATATGGGCCAAGCTAGGTATTTCATTAGCATTTGGTTACTTCATTCCACTCAGGGGCTTTTTTTAAGTTAAAGAAAATAAATTTTGGATTTACTTCAAGATACTAGACTGGCTGATTATTCTGTTCCTTTCCCTAGTACTATCAAGTTGTACGAAACTAGTTCACCATTATTGGGAGATGTTAAACATTACAGGAGACTTGTGGGAAGGCTTTTTTTTTATCTCAATCTCACCAGGCTAGACATTCCTCATGCTCATCAACAACTCAACCAGTTTATGTGTTCTCTAAGACAACATCATCTTGATGCAACTCTTCATGTGGTCAAGTACCTTAAAGGTTCTGTTGGTTTTGGTTTGTTCTTTTCCTCATTTGATTTTTAACTCACATCTTATTATGATGCTGAGCAGCATGTAAGGACACTAGGAAGTCCTTAACTGGGTTTTGTATTTTTCTAGGATAAGCTCTTATTTCCTGGAAGACAAATAAGCAAATAACACTCTACAAGTCTTCAACTGAGGCAAAGTATAGAAGCATGGGCACAACAGTGTGTGCGCTTTAGTACCTCACTTACCTAATGTAGGATTTCAACATACCCATCTCTTTACCCATTCCTTTGCATTGTGATAATAAGTCAACCCTTTATATTACTCAAAACTCAATTTTTTCATGAAAGAACTAAACATTTAGAAATAGATTGCTATGTTGTGAGAAACAAATATAAAGAAGGTCTTACAGACCTTGTTCATGTTTCTTCTCATTCTCAATTAGCAGACTTGTTCACCAAGTCTCATTCAGTCAAATATCATTTCAGGCTTCTATCCAAGATGGGTCTGTTTTTGCAGGTGTTGGAGTATATGAAGATTTCAGTATACTGCAATATACTATATTATTTATCACACTGTGGTCCCCACAATCTAACTGAATGCATAAATCTCTAGAGATGCCAGCTCATATTTTGTTAGTAAGTTAGTTTAGTTGTTATTGCTGACCTCATTCATGTATATAAACCTTGTAATTACATGTTGATTAGTGTGATCTGTAGCTTGATATAATCAAACTTGTAAAATGGTTTTTATGATAGATTTAATTTCGGCCAAAGACACTTGATTTATGTTGATAGCATTTTTAGTCTGACATAATTATTGGTAAGGGGACGGTGACATGACACTTGTGGATTCCAATTCTTAATACATATAATTACCTTTGAAAACGATTGAGACTCAAAAGTACCATATCAGTAAATCTTATGTCTATATTGACCATGTCATGTTATTGCTTACTAATGGAATTAAAATTGTGAATAAAGCAAAATCTCAAATTCTATTTCATAATTTTTTTTTTGAAAAAAACAATTGTAAAGATCACAAAGTGCGAATGAGTTAAGTATAGGATTTTTTTGGTACTTTGAAAAAAAAATTATAAGAGGTTTCATATTGCATAAATTAAACAGAAAACTTACATATTTTCTCATTATAAAAACATAGACTAAATTTCTGAAAAATAAAACATATAAAGACATATTTATATGCTATGATAGCTTTGCAGGAACTATCTTTGATAAAGCCCAAACCAACAGACAACTCATGCACTCACATGTCAGGCAAAGTTCCATCACCATTATGAAACTACCCAAAACCAACAAAAAGGAATCTCAAATTTCTTAAACCGGGTGGGAAAGTACCCAATCCATTAAGCTTGTTTCTTCTTCCACAATAATAAAATATATCAAATATGTTAAATAAAAAATATCTTATTTTTATTTATTTATATTCATTTTTTTAAATAATAATAAAAAAATTCTAATTTATATATATATTTTTAATATTATTCATAATTTAATAGTCAATTCAAATATATAAATATATATATATAAATAATTTTTTTTTAAAAAATATCTTATTTAAAGTGTCTTATTTGATATATTTTATTATAAAATTCTTTTATATCAAGTAAATCCATCTCAAAAGAATTAATATATATATGTAATTAACAAAAATAAATCACCAAACTTGTCTCTCCTTAGAAAAAAATAGATGACACTGTATATATTTCAAAATACAATCATCATTAATTGAATTTTGATTCAAAAATATGGTACATAAATACTGTTGAAAATTATCCCAAATTTTAGTAAATTTGCCTCTAAAAACTAATAAAAAATAATACGAGAAAAAATAAAGTTTACTAATAACCATATGAAAAAAAATTGCTGATATAATTTAGTACCAAAGAATTTTAAGTCCCTATTTACACTATAAATACAGTGTTAATAAAAAAAGATATGTACATTATTTTTTAGTTTTGTCTATAAAAATAGGAAAATCTCTCTCGGTTCAATTAATTCAGATAAATGAAACTCTTAATTGAACCAATGAAACGAAAGCTGAAATTTTTATACTTTTAACGAAACCGAATTAATTAATTAGACAAACTACCTGTTATGGAGAGGATTGGGTCCAGTTGGGATACCTCTTTTAACATCCAAAGTGGCATTATTGGACGAAGAACCATTGCAACAAGAAACAAGAAGCTCACTGAAATTAGAATCACCCACAACTCTTTGATGACGACCACCACAAACTACTCCAATATTTAAAAACATTACAATAATTACCAAAACCTTAATCTTCATTGAAATTTGATTTGGAGAAGAAAGAAATATATTTGGCCTGAAGCTATACCATGTGTGTGTATGATGGTTTAAATAAGTATTAGAGTGTTTATAAGTATAGATTAATTAAGGTTCAAAGGCATGGACTGGATAGAAGAATATAAAACAATATCTTTTTAGCCTTGTAAGGTGGTAGTTGTCGGTTGCTATTAAGCATGCACCATCACAAATAACTAGAAACACTTCTTTTTCTTTAATTAGGCCATTAGAGAGATTTCAATTAACAATTTCACAATAAATTTTCATTCCAGTGTTTATATTCTTTTATTAATTATCAAGGGAAAAAATCAATCTGTAAAAGCTATAAAAATTACAAGTTGATGAAAAAACTTTTTCTAAAAATAAGTTAAAACAACTTGAACAAGACTTAAGTCATCACTGAAAGGAAGAGCCACCACAAAGCCTAATCAAGTCACAAGAGGAACCTAGTCCTATTAATCCAATCTCTAATGTCTAAAGAACACAATAATAAAATGATTACATCATAAGGAATAGAAGAAATAATCGATCTAATTCATAACCAACTTTTAAAAATAATTACATGAATAACCTTTTAAAATCAAGAGAGACTCTATTAAAACAACATTTCCCATTAGTTATAGACTCCAAGTAATAGAGTACAATAAGATTGTCTATTAAAACAACCCTGCTCACATTTCTGTTGCCTTTCATAGTCATTTTTCTTCTCGTTTTAATAAGCATTTTCTAGTTTCGGGTTACATTTCTATTCTTGATCTTAAGAAGCTCACCTCTGATCAAGTTGTTCTTCTTGAAAAGGATATGACTATGGAAGAGGTGATGGAAGCTGTTTGGTCTTGTGGTTTAGACAAGGCGCTTGGGCCTAATGGCATTAATTTTTTTTTTCTATAAAAGGGCTTGGAGTTACATCAAACAAGATATCTTTTCTCTTATGAACTCCTTTATGTTGTTTGGCAAGTTACATGATGATATTAAGAAGGTGTTTAGTACCTTTGTTCCGAAGAAGTTATCCTTTGTGTTTGTTGAGGATTTCAGACCAATTTCTCTAGTTAACGACTTATACAAGATTATTGTCAAACTTCTTGCCAACTTTGAAGCTTGTTATGGATGACTTAATTAGAGTTAATCAATCTGCCTTTATTACTAGTCAACAGATTCTAGAAGGTTTCATGGTGGCTAATGAAGTGGTGGACAAAAGAAACACCTTCCCTGTGCACTCTTTAAAATAGATTTTGAGAAAACTTTTGATTCGGTTAAATGAGAGTATTTGTTTTGGATTTTATCTGAAATGGGTTTTGATGGTAAATGGTGTAAGTGGCTACTTGAATGCATAGCTAAGTTTCAATTCTTCAACATATGTCGTCTCTCCCCCTTTCTTTTTCTTATTGAACCTCTATCTTGCATGCTTAAGCTTTTTTCTGGCATTTCTTTACCACTTAATGGGCCTTGCATCATGCATCTGTAGTTTGTTGATAACATGCTTTTGTTCTTTAAGCCTTTTGTGGAGGAGTTTCTTATGCTTGCTAGAATATTGAGATGCTTCTCTTTGATTTCAGGCTTGCTAATCAATTTTCATAAAAGCTCTATTTCAGGTATTTCTACTTTTGAAGATTCTATTACTACTATTGCTTCTAAGATTTATTGTAAGACTGTTGTCTTACCTTTTAAATATCTTGAGCTCCCTCTTGGAGCTTCTCCCACTAAAGTATCCACTTGGCAGTCTATTGTTGAGAAGATTCGCGGTAGACTCCCCTTCTGGAAAGGTAAAGTGTTATCTCAGGCTAGTAGGCTTGCTCTCATAAAAACTTGTATTACTACACTACTTATTTATTACCTTTCGGTCCTTAAATTCCTCATCTCGGTGATTAATTCAATTAATAAGCACATTCATGATTTTTCTAGTCGAGAGGAGGTGATTTTGTTTGGGCTCACAGAGTTAATTGGTCTTTATTCACAATGCCTAAAAGATTAGGTGGGCTAGGAGTTACTGACATTCTGCTGCACAATCGAGCACTTCTTTTGAAATGGCTTTGAAAGCTTGATGAAGGTGATCTTTCTATTTAGAATCAGGTGATTCATCATAAGTACATTACCCCTCATATTGATTTTGTGCTGGATAAAAGGTCTTATTCCTACTCTAACACTTGGAGAGGTGTCATTGCTTCTATTTCTAGTTAGGATGAGCTTTCTATTTTGATCTCTAATCATCTCCTTCTTAAAGTTGGTGTTGGTAATACTATTCTTTTTTGGGTTGATCTTTGAATTGGTTCTATTGCTTTGAATGTTTTATTTCTTGATCTTTTTTTTATCTCCTAACAAAAATGGTGCTTTGTTTCTGAATTGAGATATTGGGATGGCCTTCTATGGTGTTGGAATTTTTTTTGTGGGATAATGAACTTTTATCTAATGAGCAGGATGATTTTAATCAGCTCTTATGCCTCTTGCAACTATTCACTCCTTGCAAAGCCAATATAGATTCAGTCTTTTGGAAGGCCAATAGTAGTGCCTTCTTATACTGTTCGTTCTTACTATCAGCTATTCCTCCCACATAAGTTTGACACTTCTCCCTACCTACCCTTTATTTGGAATAAACTTGGTATCGACTAAAGTTGGGTTGTTCACTTGGTTTGCTTGCCTGAATTGTTTAAACACCAATGATTATCATTTCTTGATTAGTTTATGCCCCATTGCTGCTAATTGTTGTACTTTCTGTGGTTATTTCGGTGAAATAGCTAATCATTTACTCCTCCAATGCAAATTTTAATCGAATATTTGGACTTTCTTTCTTGATTGGTGGGGAGTGTCCTTTGTTATGCCATATTTAGTTATGGATTTTTATTCTCATTGGTGTGATCTATCTTCTGGATTGTTACAAAGGAGGTTCTGGATTGTTCATTTCTTTGCAATTACTTGGAGTTTTTGTTTAGCTCGTAATGATTTTATTTTCTCTAATGTTAATTTGGATCGTGTGAGACTTCTTCATTTGATTTTCCATAGAGCTTGGCTTTGGTTTAAAGCCCTTAAGCCTTCCTTCCTTTATGATGCTAATTCTCTTTGGCTTTCCTCTCCTAGCATTCACTTTTGGTGTAATAAACATAGACTTCTTCTTTCTTGATTGTTGGTTTCTTTTCACTTGCCTTTTGGTTTCTTGAGGCCATGGTTGGGGGCTTGTCCTAACCATTTTGCTTAGTTCTAGGGAATGATTTTTTTTTTATCAATTTATGTTCCTTACAAATTGGTTTTTTCCCTCATAATTAATAAAAGAAATAATGATTAAAAAAACAAAAAGATTGTCTAAAACTTGTTTTGTAGCTTTCCTTTAGCTAAACATTTCCATACATAAGAGTGAATTACAATGTCAGAAGGAATAACATAACAATCTCCCTACTAAGTTATCTTCTCATATTTATTCCACAGCCTTACTGGTTCAAGGAGCTTTAAGGCACTCAGTGCAAACACTTAATTGACATGAGCATTAGAGAGTTTTTGTCAGATAACAAGCATAGCCCTCTTAACTATTTTTTCTTTGTGTAAGCCTGTTCAAGCATTCCAAGTAAGCTAGTCCACTTTCTCAATGGTTCCACATTGTCGATTGGGTTGACACTAATCAGTTTTGATTATTAGAAATTATCATTTAATATTAGTTATTTTAATTAAAAATTATTCCATGTTATAGTTAGATGAAAACCATAACCAGAGTAGATGCAACATTAGATTATATATATATATATATATATATATATATATATATATATATAATTTTGTTATAGTTTAGAGTTTTGTTATATTTTAATTAGTATATTTAGAATTTTTATTTCAATTTTTTTAAAAAATTAGTAAAATGATGTGGCTGCGTAAGTGTCTAAAAATAAAAATAATTTCAAAAACACAAAAGAAATTAATCATAATTTAATAGTATTCTTTCTATTCTCTATGAAGAAAAAACCCTAATCGCCTCTTTTTGTTTTGAAGGAGCTGCCATCAAGATTTAAACTTGCTGGTAAATCATAATATTTTTAGTTTTATCATACTATTTAGTTATTTTGGATTTCTTTTTTCAATAAGATTGTTCTCTCCTATTTTAAGAGTCTATTTTTTTCTTTCATCTTTTTCTTCAATATATAATTTATAATGTCAAATTCAGTCGTTCATAAAAAAAAGTAACGGATTTAGCGAAATCTTTCGAGAGAAAACTGTAATTTTGAATACAGCAACATATAAAATGTTTCTCAACATCAAATTTATTTTGCTAGTTAGATTTTTCACCCCATTATTTTATGATATTTTAAATTTATATTTTATTGAATTTAATTTTGATTGTAGATGTGTATACTATCTATTAATGAAATTTTATTTTCTTTAAAAAAAAGTGTTTAAAAATAATTTCATTATATTTATTCCAATGATATCATGTTGGTATTGATGCTCGAGTTCCGAATTTAAGATTTAATTTACTAAAATGGAAAAGGTCATAATCTCAAATGTTAAAGTTAAAGTTAAATGTTTGTATTAATTTTATAATTATTTTAAAACTGTAATTTTTTAATTAACTTTTTTGACTTTTTTAATTCATACAAATTGAACATTTAAAATTGAATCCCTCACTTTCTGCCAGGGCTTGAGTAAGCAACTCAACCAACTCTACTTAAAAGAGGGCATGCTTTGTAGATGAATGCCTCTTTTGCATGGCCCTTTGGGACAATTCCCCTGCCCAACGTTGATGAGTCTAATTGGGCTTCGGTCCAATTTTTTGTGCAAACCAAACAATCAATGTGAAATGCCAATTGAGCTCATTTCACTAGGCTACAACAAAAGCAATTTGGATTAGAGTGTTGCTCCTGTAAAAGTGTAAGGAAAGACAAATTTCATTAACTTTTTTTTTCTTTTGAAATCATTCGCCAAGTTAAGAAAAGACAAATTAATGTGAAAAGTCTCAAATTCTGTGTTCTTCCCATTAGGTGAGAGACGTGATATATTGTCTAGAACTTCCAAAATATTGGAGTCGAACTGCAAGTAAACCGACAACCCTTGTGGATTGAAGAATTGTTGAAGATTATATTTTTTGTATTTTTTTAAAATATATATATATGTCCCCACCCATATGGGCTGCTATGTAAATTATGAGAAAGTGAGTCCATATTAGATTAAAACATGTTCATCCTCTATAGGTCCACCTGCGTTTAGCAATAGCTCACATCACATGGTGATACCATTTCCCCTTTTCACATTCTTCATGTTTTTTTCCCCACACTTCTATCCCTATCTGTTCCCATTCTCACTTAAATCACTGTTAAAGATATATATATATATATATATATAAAATAAAAAAATTAAATATAAATATAATAAATATTTATAATTTTTTAAAAATTAAAAATAAAATTAATTTTATTAAATAATAACTGATAAAATCAAACTGAATTGATAATTTATAAGAAGTTAATTTTGCTTAGTCCAATAAGTAATAAATACATATTTTTCTTGAACAGCAAGGAAATAAATTTGTAATTTTGAATTCATATAAATTTTAAAAGTAGTATTTTTAATAAATATGTAAATCAACTTAAGATTATCTTTATCTTAATCATAAGAGACCAGAAATTGAAGAGAAATTAGCAAAGGTTTCCCACAGGGTAACAAATGCTCGTGGCTTACATGGATTTGTTTGGAACATACAGCATCCTAACTTCCATGACTTTATTTTTGAAGTTTGTTACTATATACCTCGTTTTAGCTTGTGTCGGCAACAACACCCTCAATAACAATTCTAAATGATTATGACTCTTCAGCCCTGATTTCTTATTTGCTGAAATGGCATTTCATTTGAAGTTGAGATGTTATAAGTATTTAAATTTTAATTTTTTTTTCAATGAATGTAAATTTCATTAATATCAATGATTTAATACGTCTGTTTCAATGAAAAAGATATATATAAAACCAACGATTCTAACCAAAACAAACCAATTTACTTCTAAATAGAAAATTTTCATTAGACAATTCAATTGCGAAATAATTGATTTTGGAAAATTACCATGAAGTTAGTGGAATAATGTAACCACCGTTGTTCTCTTTGTTATATATATAAAAAGATATATATAAAACCAACGATTCTAACCAAAACAAACCAATTTACTTGTAAATAGAAAATTTTCATTAGAACATTCAATTGCGAAATAATTGATTTTAGAAAATTATCATGAAGATAGTGGAATAATTTAACCACCGTTGTTATAATGTAACCACCGTTGTTATATATATAATGTATTTTTTTTATGAATATATAGAAGTGATGACTCCCGATCTAAAATAGACATCGTAAGTAATCTTAAGAAAGTTACCGCCCATAAAGAGTTGTCTAAAATCGACCTAAAAAGCATCTAGTTAGGCTAACTCGGGTCAACACTATAAGGAAGTAGGTCGCTGATAGACTTAAGCCAGTCCAGACCTATTACTTTGGAATATCCTAACTTAACAAAGAATATGCCTAAAATATCTTGGAATATCTAATAAGGTAATTGGGATATATTTTGATTTTTCAAAAACTATATTTCCTAAAGAGATATAGACTCCTAAAAAGGAAACTAATAGGACCACTATAGAAACCCCAAATACAGACATTAAAGGAGTTAACCTACCAATACTTTTTTTTCTCAAAAATCAAAGACTTTGAGATCAAAGTCATCATTTTGTGCGGAGAGCGTGGATACACGCACGCCTTTCTGATTTTCAGTCAAAAGAATATGAATTCCCAAAATCAAGAAAACCTTGAATTAGTCGAAGACCTGAATCTCTTCCCACAAGAGACAAGGACTAATAATCAACAAAATACAATCGGAAACACCCAAGGGGAAGCACAACCACCCGGAGGGCAGGGAGTCGAGCAAGGTTAGGATCGCAACCTTAATCTTAAATTTGCCACTTGTTCCCATGGGTGTTTAATACCTTGCTTATATTAGAGCTCAACCTCAAACCTCTCAACCCTTCCCTCTAAGACAACTGGCTCTATAACAACATCTGCAATACATGGGAGTACAATTGGGAGCTAGTGCCAATATGGGCGATCATGACTTAACTAATCCCATACTTGTACAAAACTTGTATTATGCATGCATAGACGTCTCCAAACAGCTGAGGAGCTAAGATAGTCCCTCGACCAAAATCAGGGAGTCCCGACTCAAGTAGCTTTTCAAGAAATGGGTGAGTACTAGGGACTAGTGCCGGTAGCAAGAACTGGAAGCACTCAGAGAGTAAGAGATGTTGATAATCAAGGAAGAGTTAGGATGGAAGAGGATACCTTAGAAGAGGATGAATCTACATGGTCGGAGGGGATAAGAGAAAGACCAAAAAGATGTAGCTACAAGACTGACATCCAAAAGGCGTTAAAGGACCTCAGAAATACAAAAGGGATGATGAACTTTGAAGTTCTTAAGGACTCCCCATTATCAGATGAGACAATAAACACCCCATATCTTATGAGGTGGAAAATACAAGTATTAGAGGGGTATGATGGAAATACTTGCCCAAAAAGCCACATCAGTAAGTTTAAGACAATCATCAACGCACAAACCAACAATATGACTTTTCTTTTTCTCTTCTCATTTACTCTCTTGACCTATCATTCACATTTTCCTTGCTTTTCTTCTTATTTATCTTGATTTCTCCATTATTGCTATAATACAACTATTTCATCATATTGGAGCTTAATTGCAAAGGTTAAATCTTAGAATCATAGCTAAGTGTTTTTTATTTTCAACAAATTATTTGTATTGTGTTTTCAATTTGTGTGTTTCTGCAAATTCAGTAGAAGAAACTTATCAAAATATAAGATAATTACAAATTTTTAGTTGATCTGTTAATGAAATGTTGAAAATTGTGTAATTGTTGAGATTAGAAGCATTATTAAGTAATTCAGAAGCAATTAGAAAATTAGATCTATAGTTCTTATTTTTGCAAAAAGTTATAGTGGTGGCAAGTTCATAATCTGTTAACAATTCCATTTCAATTTCACAACATACTCAAGTTTTTCTTTCTAATGTGATACTGGATGAGAATAATTACTCAACCTAGTTATTTAGGATTGACTCTTTTCTTAAAGGTTTGAATCTCTATAGTTGTGTGGATGGAACTAATGGATGTCTTGAACAGTTTGTAGTTGGAGATGATGGTATACTATGGTTCTGTCTCTTGTTTATCTGAAATGGAAGACATAAGATCATAATGTTGTTAATATGATAATTCAAACTTTGAGCCTAGAGCATTATCATGTGTTGTTGGAAGTAAAAGTGAAACCGAGATGTGGTTATGTCTTAAATGCAAATAAGCAAAATATACTATAGTTAAAGGCAAACCTACAAAGGATAAAAAAAAAAGGCAATGACTTAGTGAAGGTATATCTTGAAAATATCAAGGCACTAAGGGATGGACTAGCCACTTTTGATGTTCATATGGATGATAAAGATATTGTGGTTGTTGTATTGGAAGGGTTTCCATCTGAATTTACTATAATTAAAACCATTATAAGGACCTCAACCAACTATTCTATGGCTAGTCTTAAACATATGTTAAAAGATGTGGAGTATGACATAGAGTGGTCTTCTCAATCCTCAAATCTTATGCCTGTTACTGCAATGTTGGCAAATTCAAGTACATCTGACAAGGTTATGCATTTTCATGTACAATCTCAATCTAATTCCCAATTTGCTCAACATGTTCATCATTTTTTCCCTATAACTCAATGATGTCATCCTTTTCAAATTAATTCTCTCAGTCATAATATATTTTTGATACTCTAATCTCTTATCATACACATACTGGCTTTTTATGCTAATGGAAGAGGTACTGGTGGTAGAATGTCAGGAAGGTCTAACTTTCAAAATGGTGGTAGAGGTTTTATTCCTCACTTAGGAGTAAGCATTTGTCAACTGTGTCATAAACCTGGTCGTAGTGTAAGGTATTGTGACAAATTCATTGCTTTTGGGAAAAATAATCTTTCTCAAGCTGTGCATTATCAGTACTGTGGAAGAAGGAATCACAAAGCTAACAAGTGGTATCACTTAATTGGCTTTCCAAGTCAAAGAAACTCTTCTAGTCCTACTACTACTATACCAATTACTTATGTTTAGAAATATCATATTCTTAATGCATCCATAACATAATAAACTACTGCTAAGATTCAAGATAATGTTGCAGCATCAAGTTTTTCCCATCAGAATAACACTTCACCAATTAGTATTCTTTTTTCAATTATTACTAATGATTTTAAGTCTTCTACTAATAATCAAGCTTCAACACCTTTACTTGCTTCAAAACCTTTCTAGATCGCTGATTCAAAAGCCAATAGCCAAATGACTTTTGAAACTAGTTTACTCAATAATTTGGTTAAATATCTTACAACTAACATTGTAGTTATTGGTAGTAGTGATAATTTAATAGTATCTCATTTTGGTCATTTTACATTAGGCACTATGGAACTGTCTAATGCTCTACTCATTCCTGATCTTGTTGTAAATCTTCTGTCTATTTATCAACTTTGTAAACAAAATAATGTCAGGATTATATTTGATGAGTTCGAGTGGCTGATACAGGACAAAGTGTGTTTTGTATGAAATTTTACTTATTTTTCCCTTAATTTAGGTGTATATTTGCCCATAAATTGAGTTTAATGAATTTGTTAAGTGTATTTTAGAGAAATTCAGGAAATTATGTACAAAATGGAGTTATTTAATCAAAAGATGGAGTTCCTAAACGTGTGAAAAGCTTGGAGTAAAAATTTGAAGAACATCTTTGTTGCACGGGCCGTGTAGAATACCCTTCAGGTCGTGTCGATCTTTGTATTAAAATAGCCTTAGAACTCAAGAATTTTAATGACCACATGACCCATGTGGTAATATCATGTGCCATTTGTCAGGCCATGCCATTTATTGGATGGAAGAGCTTTAGGAGAATTAAATAGGGGCTAAATGTACGGGGCAAAATCTATCATGCACAACCCGTGCGCGTTTGGTACGGGGTCATGCATAGGTGGTTTCCTGTAAGAAATTTGATTCCAAGCTAAATTCAGAATTAGAATTAGAATTTAATTCGTACTGAGATTTTCAACATCTAGATGACTTGTTTATCTATTTAAACAAGATTATTGAAGAGGAGAGACATAGATAGACACACACACACAATGTTGGTGATAGTGCCCTAGGCCTATTATTTTATGGACACATTTTGTTATCTTTTGGATTTCTTTATGAAATAATTATTATATTAATTTGCATGTTTCATTAATATAATCATAATAATATCCATGAATAATGTATATTGATTATTCTAAATATCCATAATCGATTATTATTATAGGAATAATAATAAATTAAGATTAATATGTATTTTATTTGATATTCATGAGTTGAATATGTGTAT
>CAOJBK010671817.1:0-17624 GCA_948294925.1 Codiaeum variegatum | reverse complement strand
AGTGTAACATTCTGGGGACACTTGAAAGGAATAAATATGGATGGAAGCAATTAGAAAGGCATTATTACAGTCTCGGGCGGAGAAATTACTTCAATTTTTCTTGGAGGAAAAATAATGTGAAGAGGGTTCTTCCACCCAAGTTTTAGCCAAGGTCTCCCATGCAACAACTAGCCTCTGTATCGAAGGAAAGAGATGCGGGTGAGATATTGAAAGAATATATGATAGCTAATGATAAAAAAGCTCAAGCACATGAGGTTATGATTAAGAATACCCAAGCCCCACTACAGAGACTTGAGACCCAAGTGGGTCAAATTGCTAAAATGATGAGTGCTTGGCAGTTAGATACACTACCTAGCAATACCGAGGAAAACCCAAGAGGGGGGGCCATAATCCAAACCCCACCATTCCTTTAACTCAAATTCCAACCATTAAACACCGTATCATACCATGTCTTACACCACTACAACCCTTTTTAAAATTCTTGATAGAGAAGTGAGTAATGTGACAATACTTGTGGTATCTAAACACTTATTAGAGAAGGAAGTCTACTCTATAGAGGTGTTGGAAGAAAAGTTGAAGGAATTTAGGTGGACAGTCCAAGAGTTCAAAGGGGTGGAGGAAGATGTCATATGTAATATCTTGGAAGCTCAATCCACATGCCCCACCACAAGCCAATGGGTAAGGCTCTTTGTTGATGGTTCCCAACCTCAGACGTTCAGGTATGCATCTAATGGAGAACCAAAAATAATTTTTGTTACTGAAATAAGGTTTTGTAAGGGCTAACACCCTTACATTATTTTCTTTATTTTGATTTATGGAGGTATCCAGAACAAGGTAACCTCTACTTCCTTGGTGGAAGGCGAATAACAATAGTGTCCAGGTAATAAGATGTTAAAGAAGAACTGAATGGGAGACAACCCATTAATATTTTAAAATTTTCTTGCTTTTACATTATTGTTTTAATTTCTTATATATTTATTTTGTGATTTTCTTCACCTTGTTCTGTTGTGGTGTCGATGTGAAACCCAAGCTCACTTTGGTTTGTAGCGCTTAATTTCAAAAACTTCATAGCTTGGAATACTATATGTGAAAGGTTGGATTCATCTATTTCAGAGTAGTATTTCTTTCCCCGCTTGTGTTTATCATGTTTTGCACACATTGAGAGCAATGTGTGATTTAAGTGTGGAGGGGGCAATATATTACTTGTATGGATGATTGTATGATGGTTTAAATAGTGTTATGAATGATTGTATGAAACATGCTTAGCAAACTAAGCACAACATGATATAACTTTCACTTGCAATATGTTTAAGACTTTTAAAAATTGGAATTTTTTTTTAATTGATAAGATTTTTTTTTTAATTCACTGATATAGACTTTAGTTTTCATAATTACTTTGATTTTTTATTAAAATTTGAACATAGTGGTTGAAAGTAGGAATCCATTAGTCATAGTTTCTACGACTAGGCTTTAAGGCATTTAGTTACAATTGGGTATTTTATCTTGCTCTTGGTGTAAGTTAGGTTAGGAAACTAGAGTTAAGACTTGAGTCTTTGATAGGTTTTCTTGGGAAATGGAACCTAATTAAGAATAAAATGTACTCATGAGAAAAAAAATGCACGAAAAGAAAAAAATTTAGGACTTTGAAAATTATTACATATTCTGCTGGTTTCGTATTGCGCAAAGCAATATCTAAAAGTGAAACCATGAATAGTGCTAGTAATTGGCTAATCAAGTTCATGACTGTTGAGTAACCAGGGGTCGGTACCACAAAGCGTTTACCTTCGCTTAAAAAAATTAGTGACGAGTTTAGCTATTTTGGGTCCCTTAAGAAATTGAAATTTTCATGATGTTTTGCACTTAACAAAGAAAAACTTTTCCGGCTCCCAAGAGAAATCGATTGAATAACTTGAGGAATGCTTAGGTTGAATTCCTTGATATAGCCATGTTTTTTAGAATAGATGCTCGATATACTGATTAAATTTCCTTAGAGTTAGGTTGTGAGAACATGCCTTCATGGATTTCGAACTCGATAACCGTGTCCTTAGTTTAGTCATGAAACCAATGCATTGTGAAAACCAAGTGTCTATGTGAGTGAATTTTTACTCTTGTTTTTGTTGTCTCGATTTTCTAAGGTCTTTGATATATTAAAAATGGGAATTGTATTGCTTGTGCTTAGGTTTGCTTGAGGACAAGTAAAGGTCCAAATGTGAGGGAGTTTGATAACTAGCAAATTATACATTATTTTACCCCATATTCTTGGTGGATTTCACTTGTTAAATTGAATTTAATGTGTTTGGTCTATTGTTTTTAGTCATTTCTAAGTAATTAATTTGAATTTCGAAGCTAGAAGGAACAATTTCAAGGTTCGGACTTGAAAGACGAAGAAAATGGACTAAAACGGAGCAAAAAATCAAGTTATGGGGCTGCCCCATGGGCTGGCTCACGGCCTGTGAGCCACCCATGAGAAATACTAGAAAAAAAGGAGAAATAGTAGCTTCTCACGGTCCCCATCACGGGCCGTGATGGAGCCTATGAGAGCTCATTGTTTGATTTTGCAAAATCTGACTAGTTTGACCCTGTCTTAGTATTTTGAGCATAACTCGAGCTATAGAATTCCAATTGAGGTGATTCAGGTACTGTTAGAAAAATAAGAGAAAAATATATAACTTTTAAGAAGACCACAAAATCTTATTCTTTCATCTGGATAACCAAAATTGGCACAAAATTCAGATATCTGATTCTGGCCGTGGGAGAAATCAAGAAATAGGGCTCAAAGAAGCAATAGCTTCTCATGGTCCCAGTCACAGGCCATGACAAGGACCATGAGAGCTTAGTTCCTCACAAACCCAAGGTAAAAATGAGCTTGAGGCTATCACGGGCATGGGCACGGGCCGTGAGAGCCGCCCATAACAACCTCTGCACTAATAAATAGCCAGAATTTCACAGAAAAAATGTCTTATCTTGGGTGTTTAGATCTATAGTTCACCCAAAAAGCTAGAGAGCCACCAAGAACCAAGGATTTATATATCAAGGAATGAATTAGCGATGGAGAAACACAATTGAAGAGAAGATTAAGCAAGATTATCATTGGAATTCAAGGATTAAGCTAGGGCTCATCATGAGTTCTTTGGTTTATTCTCTTTCCTTGTTAATTTCTTATTCTTTTCTTATTATTATGAAAAGAACTCTTCTAATCTACCTATATTAGATGAGTAATTGACATTTGTATGGATTTATTGACTATTTTTCTCAATGAATTTTAGGGTTTTATTCAAGTATTGATTTTGGTTTATATTGTTGCACTTTTCATCTTCAATTGCATGCTTGTGGATGAGTGATGTTGCTTATTCTTTGTTAGAGATAGAAAGTTAGGCTTTGGAACACTAAAAATTAATTAGGTTTCCCATGCTTGCTAGAGATAGAAGTATGGGCTCCTAGGATTTACATTCCATTTCACTTGTTTTTAACATGGTTCCTACTTGATTGGTTGTGAGAAGAGATTTCCAACATTTACTTAGGAATTAGGGTTTGTCTACTTGAGAAAGATTCAAACTTACCTTTTATGTTAAAATACACTTGTTAATTAGCTTGAATGTTAATTGAGCTGTTTGTCATCTATGCAATATATTCAAATACGAATCAAAGTCTAAGTAGATGTTATATTTCTTGTTTGTCTCATCCTTAATCTTGCACGTTCTTGAATTTATCTTTTTAGGAATTAGCTGGTAATTAGGATATTAATTTTTAGTTCTTAAACAAATCTTAATTGTGAACTAGATAATGGTTTAAGTTTGAGCTAGTACCTGCATCAGTGTCCCTCTAGATTGACCTCGTTATTACTATACTACCCAAACGATAGGTGCACTTACCTAGAACTAGGGTAGAATTAGTCATCGTGCAATTATAAATTTTTAAACCCCTGATGTTGCTTTCAGTGCATCACCCCCACACTTGGAATGTCTAACATCTCAAGATGTATTATTAGTAATTAAAGAAATGAAAATGATGTTTACCTTACTCTAAAAAAATTATCTTCAAAACTATCATAAAAATAATAGAGTATTCAATCCCTGCCAAGCCAAAGTCCCTCCCCAACGAGAAGGGTAAAATCCTTTCCAAGGCAAGGTCCTTCCCTAGGGATGAGGAAAACATCCTTACTAAGGCAAGGTCCCTTCCCAAGGAGGAGGGTAAAATCCTTACTAAGGTAAGGTCCTTCCCAAAGGAGGAAGGAAAAATTCTTGCTAAGGAAAGGTCCCTTCCTAAGGAGGAGGGTAAAATCCTTGCCAAGGCAAGGTCCTTCCCCTAGGAGGAAGGAAAAATCCTTGTTAAGGCAAGGTCCCTCCCCAAGAAGGAGGGTAAACTCCTTGCCAAGGCAAGGTTCTTCCTCAAGGAGGAAGGAAAAATCCTTGGTAAGGCAAGGCCCCTCCCCAAGGAGGAGGGTAAAATCCTTACCAATGTAAGGTCCTTCCTTAAGGAGGAAGGGAAAATCCTTGCTATGGCAAGGTCCCTCCTTAAGGAGGTGGGTAAAATCCTTGCCAAGGCAAGGTCCTTCCCTAAAGAGGAAGGAAAAATCCTTGCCAAGGCAAGGTCCTTCCCCAATGAGGAAGGAAAAGTCCTTGCTAAGGTAAGGTCCCTCCCCAAGGAGGAGAATAGAATCCTTGCCAAGGCAAGGTCCTTCCTTAAGGAGGAAGGAAAAATCCTTGCTAAGGCAAGCCCCCTCCCCAAAGAGGAGGGTGAAAACCTTTACAAGACAAGGTCCTTCCCCAAGGATGAAGGAAAAATCCTTGCTAAGGTAAGATTCCTCCCTAAGGCGGAGGACAAAACCCTTGCCAAAGCAAGTCCCTTTCCTATGGAGGAAGGAAAAAGCCATAAGCAAAATATAAAACTCGAAATAAAAGCTAAGGAAAATGCTTCTAAAAATAATAACAACAGAAAAATGAGCAACATGTGATAATCATTATATGAAGAAAAATGAAAGAATGAATTTCATTGATTAAGAAAAAAATTACAAAATACTATACAAATAGTGTACAAATAAAAGAAAATATACAATCTAAGAGTAAAATACAAGTCTAATTCGGGACCACCACTACTACAGAAGGCGCTTCTTCCCTTTGAAGATCCCCTTCAGAATCCTCAAGCTCGGAGGTATAGCTTGATGGGAGGAAAGGATCTTCCTTTGTCCAATAGAGGCTAGCTAAAACTGGATTCAAACTTTCAATATATTGACTCAAGGGAGGAACTTATATCCCCAATTCAGATTCCTCTTGAATCTCTAATAAGGCTAAGTTATATCCCCTAGCCAAAGCTTTAGCATTGTTGGCATAATTTAGCTTCTGGAAATGATCTGATAGAAGATAAGCTTCCAGCAAGCTTAGTCTATCAAATTCTAAGGCATTGGCTCTATAGTTTATAAGATCCAAAGTCTGCTTGACCTGAGCATACTTCTTAAGGAGTCTCTATTTCCTCTCCTAGGTCTTATCTAACTTGGCTTGCTTCTCATCCATAGCATCCCTCTCCACCTTCATTGCATCCTCAAGCTACTTGATGGAAGTGGTAAGGGTTTCCACTTACCCCTTTAGGTGGCCAGCTTCCTCGACTGTCTCCTTCGCTCCCTCCTTTATGGTCTAATCCACCTTCTTACATTCCTCTACCCAGGAACTCCCTAACTTGCACTAAGGCCTGCCTCACCCCTTCATGGGCCTTCTGCAAATCAGAATGTAATTATCCCCACCATTGGACAGCCTCCTGCAATAAAAATTTCTCTAAGTTAGAAAATAAAGTGAGAACCTAAAAAGAACAAAACAAGATAAATAAAAACTTACACTCAGTCTTGAGCATAAGGTTAAGAAAGGAGGTGGGATAGTCCAACTATGGCTACCCAAGGATAGGGCAGAAAGAGGCAGAAGGTACTAAAATGATGGGAACAACCTTCATGCTTGGGGTAGATCCTGGAACCAATGGGTAAGTAAGGGAGGAGTCAGTAACTTGTAGAGGTGTGATGGAGTCCAAAACACCTAGAGTCCCCCTAAAGTGGCAGTAGCCTATTGGATGGGGGATGTGGTAGGAAGAACCTCCTTAGAGTTAAGGAGATCAAGACCCCCAAAAATCTCATTCTCTGACTAGACATCCGACGCTTCCTCTATAGTAGGATTGGAGGGAATAGCCCCTTCAGTGTTGATGAATGAGGGAGGGGATCCAGTTGTAGGGGGATTGGTGAATATTTGGTTGATAATGAAGGACTTCAATGGATCAGGTGTCACCAGGAACTCATCCATGGAATGATTAAAGCAAGATGGGGGCCAGATGGGATGACTAATGTCCCACTAGGAGGACCTTTGTCAGTGGACTCTGGATTAGCACTGGCTTGCATATTTGGATTGATGATGAGGGAAGTAATAGAAGAAGACATAGGCTTGGGGGAAGCTGGGTCCTGGGAAGGAAGGGGGAAGATCAAAGAGCTCAACTCAATAGGAGAAGGTAGCTCCATCTCCTCATCTAGCTCGACCCCATCTGAAAGAAAAAAAAGAGAACAAGTCAGCTTAAAATAAAAATAAACATAACAAGCAATAAACAATAACAATATGTAAATCATCAAGTACCATCACTGTCAGGGGTAACTTCCAACCTGTGAGCCTCTTAGTTTTATAAACTATAAAATAGGGATGAGGTCACGAAATGAACAACTTCACCCTCATGACCGTAGGGTATATTACTTGTAAAGGTTTAACGGACTAAAGGTTAGAGGAAGTTTGAGGAGGGGGTGCATTAAAACCAAAGGTGCTCCTCTTAGGTTCCTCACTCTCAAAGCCATTTTCAGAGTCTGACCCAGAAGAAGAAGACCCACTTAAGGGAACATTCATGAAGTGGAACTCCCCGGTTACAGGATCCTATTTTAATTCTCGAAGATGGAAAGGTTTTTTAGGATTAACTGGGGGGAAGAGAATTAGGTACATGGGTAGAATGTTTAACCCTAATAGGAGGGGTAAAAGGTGATTGCAAGGGGGGGGGGGGGGGGAAGGGTGCAATTGGCTTAATAGATGGCATCCGAGAATCAAAAAGGGTGAGGGAAGCGGATGTCTCATCTAAAGGATTCTTAGACTTCGTGCCTTGGGGAGTCCTTTGTACTAGGTCTTCTTAATAAGTCCAAATGAGACCAGCATCTTGGGTAATGCTAACCTCCTTATCTAAGAAAAGTACCACACCTTCCCATATAAGACTCATGGAATGCCAAAAATGGTCCTTATTGGAGGAAGTCCATTCTAAAAACTCTATGGCAACCATATAGCTAGGTTGAAGGATGTCATATTCCCTAATGAGCTCCTCAAACCTAAGGTTCACTTGTTCGTCTACTATGTCATATTTATGGGGACTCTCAAATCCAAAGGAAAGGTCAAATGTAGTACAATCTAAGCCTGTAGAGGAAGGTCCAAGCATGAAACCTGTGGGCATTTTAGTTTTGGGAGACTTGAAGAGCAGGGCCTTATGTTTGGAAGTTTTAGGGGGAGAAGGTTTGGCTAGTTTACCTATTGTAATGAACTCCTCTGTATTGGCAGCAACCTCTGCCACATTTGTTCAGAGGGATAATGATAACTTTAGTACCCAAACATGGGAATTTTATTCAATTGAGTACCCAAACTTACATAAGGTCCAATTAAGTACTTGAACCTGTTAAAACCGTCTATTTTAGTGCATTTGCTGGTTTTCAAACTGGTTGCCCATCAGTAACTTATTCACGTGGACTGAGTGATAGACGTGTCAGGAAATGATTGGACAATGGGTATCCATGAAAGACTTAACATGGTGGATGACATGTCAGGTGTAATCATTACCCTAAATGATAAATTTTATTCCCAATTCTTGTATTTTAGGGTTTTTTTTATATCACTCTCTTCTCTGTATAATGTTCATAGATTTCTCTTCCATATTGATCTTCTTTGATATGCTACTGACATAGATTTCTTTGATCTTCTTCTTCCACATTGATCCTCTTCTTCACTTGCTTTGTCTGCTCTCATGGATTTCTTTAATGTTCATTGTGAGTGTGGTAGTATATGTGTGATTCGTACTTCATTTACTAACAAGAATCCTGGGAAATGATTCTTGGCATGAGAGCTAGGTAAGAGAAATGGGGGGTGTGATTATTTATTGTGGGTTGAAGATTATTATCTGCTAAGAAGGCTTACTGAAGTAGAGGCTGAGAGAGACAGAAGCAGGAGAAGGGAGAAGATATTCTGGTTTTGGGCAATTATATCTATTTTCATTTTGTTTTTTAAGAAGTAAAACTTATGGGTATTTAATGGTTTGTAATTGATAGATGTTAGCGATTAAAGTTGTATTTTGGATGTTTTGTTATGGATTAAGTTTATATTATTGTATCTTAAATATTAATATATTTAATCTTAAATTTTTTTATTGTCAATTTTTTAGCCAAATTATTTGTTTATGATTGTATATTTGGGATTATTATTGTTTAATTTCAATGAATCTAGCATATTTTTTATGCACATGATGTGTTTGTCAAAATGACTCAATGAAGGAATTTTTGTAAGCTTAAAAAATGCCATGCACAGAAGGTGTTTGATAAAATGTTTGAATGGAGAATTTGGCATGCACTTATGGTTTGTGTCAGCATTTATGGCCTGTATAAACATGATACATAAACAAAATTATGCCTAATGATTATAGGAAGAGTAAAAGAGCAATGACAACTTAAATAGATTATAAGTTTGCTATCAATTACAATAGTTTGTATTGTCACACATTGTCATACATAATATCAATATTACTTAAAAAGTACCAGCCATATATGACTCAAAACATACATTGCTAATCCAGTTTCAAATCTGACATACATATCAAACCTAAAATAGAACATAAATTTGTGATTTTCATTTACGACTTATGGTCCAGGACTCTTGTGTGAGATTTGGAGTGCTATCCCCTTTTTGCTTCTTCATGGACCTACTAGTAAGACCAGCAGGACTAGTTTGACTGCTTGCCCCCTTTCTCTTTTTGCTACCTAAGGCATGTTCCCTAGCATTGGTTTGTCTATTCTCTTATAAAAAAAATCCATTTCTATTGTTAAGATTTATCATAATATGATTAATGACTTAAAATATGAGTTTAATGTCTTAAAATATGAGTTTATTGCCTTACCTCTAATTTTCCAGAAGTTATGAAAAATTTTCCCCATTTCTTAAAGCCTCGAGTCCTTTTAGAAATGAAAGAATGTTCAAGCTCATTGCTTGTCCTTACTTTACCTTGAGGGTATATAAGCCTCTGTCCAGTTATCTTAGCCTATTATTAAGTAAAAAAAAACACATAAGTCAGTATAAGCTTTACATAAACTATGTAATTTCCATTCATAATAGAAGCCCCAAAAAACTCACATTCAAAGCAATAATCCATGTTTTTAGATATGTGACAGCACCATATCCAGTTGGTGGTTGTTGCTTCATCCCTAGGATGTAAGATGGATTATTCCTTCTTTTGGGGTAGAAAATCCTCCCACTTCTGTAATCACTCTGAGCACGGATCGCATCAGACTGTTGCATATTAGGAGTGAGCTGCTGACTTAGTTCAACTTCAGTAGGTATTGTAGGAGCACCAGAAGCAGTAATAGTGGGACTTGGTTTAGCTTCACTAGGTTTTGTAGGAACATCAATAGTTTGACTTGGTTCTACTTCACTAGGTATTGTAGTAGCACCAGAAGTAGTAACATTCTGACTTGGTTCAGCATCAATAGAGGTTACCCCTGACCCAACAGGAGCACCAACAACATTTTGACTTTGTTGTGTCACATTATTGTTACTAACCCGCATACATTACATACAAAAATCATAATACATCAAAATGCACAACATTCTAAAAAATAATTTAAAGGGCAAGTTACATACATTGTCTTGGATAACAGATGTTTCTTATTGCACATTGGTATTTTCACCTCTTTACTTCATGATAGGACAACCTTTCTTGTTATGCCCAGTGTTGAAGCACACTGAACATGTCATAATTCTCCCTGCCCTGGACAGTTTGTATCCATATGCTCCAACTTCCCCTATCTCTTTTCTCCTATTTCTTGGTTTCCTACCAGGCTTCTTTTTCATTGGTGAAGGTAGACATAGTTCTTTTCCAATCTTGGTCCAGAACTTAGGTCCATTCATGGCATGCATCATGTTTCCATAAGAAGCTAAATACATAGATTTGCTATAACATTGATGAACAAATCATGGGGGTCCTTTTCTAGTTCTAGTATAGCACATACAACATGGCAGCAAGGTATGCCACTTAACTCTCATTTCCTACATGGAAAAGTCCTCTCTTTGAGGTCTACTATATAAGTGTCCCCTCCCTGTGTAACCTCAAATCCTGCCTCTCAAATCCAAATAATAGAGCAATATCCACTCTCTATGTAACTATCTATTACTTTCCTCCTAATCCTATTCCTAAAGTTTCCTATCCACTTAGATATTAGATCCTTATTTTTATGCAACCTTTGCATAACCAATTTCCTAATATCCTAAACCTAGACACTACATTATTGTACCTAACATCTATAATCTTACCATTAAAAGCCTCAATTAAATTATTATCTATAATATCACACTTTACCTCATTTGTGAAATATGCCATGCACCAAAGCTTTGGATGTGTGATTAGCATATCTTCAAAACCCTTAGGAGACAAATTCTTCATCTCATCCATATGAGTCTCAAAATAAGGCATGTTTGTTGCCTTGGCACACATCCACCATAACTTATGCAGCTTTTCACTCCTTCCATGCCTCTTCCTCCAGTTAGCGTAGAGGTGCTTTGTACAATACCTATACTCTGCCTTTGGAAGGTAATCATGGACTGCATCAAGAAGACCCTGCATAATTAAAAATATATATGGCTATTACAATTATTAATAAATAATTTATTTAAGTTCTCCCATAAGTTTCAAGGGCATTTAGTATATACCTTTTCAAGGGCACCTAAATCCAATTCTTTCTTCAATTCTTTGATAAACCAGACCCATGTGACCATTCTTTCTTGCTGAACCAGACCCTATGCGATAGGTTACATCTGGTTGTTACCATCCCTACCTACTGGTATAAGAAGTTCACCTTTTATCCCACTTTTCAAAAAGCAACCATCTAACCCCAATACTCTTCTACACCCACTGAGCAGTCCTTTTTTCAAACAATTAAATGATATAAATAACTTATCAAACTCAGTAGGTTTTTCAACTATAGGCCTATAAACTCTAATCTCTACTATACTCTCAAGATTACTCCTTATCTCCTCCAAATAGTCCCACAACATAGCAAACTCTTCTTTTAACTGACCTTGTAATTTGGCTATTGTCATTTCCCTTGCCCTTCTGACCTTAGACTTACCTGCCTCCAACCTCAGATCCTCCTTATTCAACCCCTTCAAATTAACAATTTTCATTTCCCCAATACACCTATACTTATACATATAATTATCAACTATCCATTTACTACCCACCCTCATATTTTTATATATGATTGGACATGTGTGCTTATCCATTAAAGTTTTAATAACAAACCTTTTGTTCACCCTCTCAAATGTAGCATATAGTACCCAAGGACAATTAGGGTTTATACAAATAGCCATAACCTTTTCCATAGTGTTTCTAACCAATTTCAATTCCCTTCTCTCTTAAACACCATACTTTGTAATTGCATCTTTAATCTGCTTTGGATTCGCAAATCTCATTCCAATGTCAAACACTACCTTTTCTACATCAGCTTCAAACTTTTCAAACCTTGATTTCTTTCTTTTGGCTGGTTTAGCATCAGATCCATCTGAACTTACATCACTGTAACTACCATCACTACCAAATTCTTCAGAATCTTCAACACGCCCTATAGGGTCAAGCCCTTGTCTGCTACTCCTTTCACCTTCTGGTATTTTCTTCTTTTTATTGACCTTAAACTACCTCACACACTCTCTTGCCTCTACCAATTCATTATTATCTTCTGTGAGATATTGACAATCAACTATCTCCTCATCAGAATCTCTCTCAAATACATCATCTTCAGACAATTCTAATTCACCTTCATCAACCTTAACTCTCACAGAATACAAGTTATTACCCTCCCCTTGATTATCTATCTCAGATGTTGGGATTTAAGCTTTAGATCTAGGTTGTATCTTTGGATCTTCCTCAACTGTAAAGTCCCAATCAACCTTTGCATTTTGATGCTGGAGATCTAAGGGTGTGATGATATCTTCCAAACCATTATCCTCAACTACTTGTATTCCTTCAGTTACTTCCATAGGGTGAATTATTTGGTCATTTCTACAAATTGAGATGCCAACAACTCATCCGTGTTCAACTCATCAATTATGCTTCTTACTTCTTCATCAAACAGAATTGTCCCTCCCTGTTCAATCTCTGGTTACACCACAGTAATCACTTCCTTTAAAGTCTCATTTACAGCTGCAGTGTTATATGGGGTATCATTTATGTTGCATTCATTACCCTCATCTAACCCAATTTTTGGTTCATTGCCCAAATTACCCTCCTCATTTGTATTAATACCCAACTCATGCTCAGTATATATCTCAACAGTCCCTTCCTGTTTGAGAGCATCTACCATAAAAGAAAAAGACAACTCAAACGACAATCTTAACCCTACTACCAAATTAGAATTTCCAGGTATCCTATAATGGACTTTTTCTAGTTTTTTTTTCACCTAACATCACATTCAAATAAAACCATATATTCTCCCAACAAATAATGCCAAGAACAACATCAATCTTTCTAGTCTAACCCCCTCACCCCCCAACTCGACATATTTCAACTCCTTACCCACTTCTCCCTCAAAAACCCCACCATAAAATAGGTTCAATGTATATTCTCTTGGAGGACTGAAACACATTAACAAACAAACTGAAAACACACAAATCAACCCCAAATTTTAAAGCAGTTCCAACACAGCAATTTACCAAAATAGGGATTTAACATGAGGTTTTGAAAAAACCCTAGAACCCAAATTTCCCCATTTCCATTAAAACAAAGTTAAAATAAAAATAATATTTTTAACAATAAATCAAATGATTAAAATAAAATTATATAACACTGACCTTTTAATTTTGGAAGATTTCATTTTTCCTTTCTTCGGTGGTTGTTGCTTCGACGAGCTTTTTTTCGTCATTCTCTTCGATTTCATCGTCTATTGAATAAAACGACCTCTTTTTTTATTTGTTCAACTCCTTAATCAATCTATTTGTTCAAGCGAACTTGACCCCTAATACGGAGTTCCTTAATTTTGGATGATATTTCAGTTCTTTGATGATACGAGAAATGATTTTGCATTTTACTTTTTACTAAGGCTTCCTAAAAATTATTTTTTGATATTTTTTTTCATTTTTATTTCTTTTGTTATTATTATTGTTATTATTATTATTATTATTATTATTATTATTATTATTATTTATTTATTTATTTCCACGTCGGCTATTTTAATCCAAGTCAACGAATTTGAAATTGAAAATCAGCAAATGCACAGAAGATTTTAACAGGTTCAGGCATTCAATTAGATCTTATGTAAGTTTAGGCACTCAATTGAATAAAATTGTCAAGTTTGGGCACTAAAGTTATCATTATCCTGTTGTTGGGATGGGTGAAAAGGAACCTCCAAAGCTTGAATTCCTTCGCGCTCAGTGAAGAAGTAATCATCGTCACTTCCTTCGGTCCCCTCCATGAAGCAATAGAGGGAATGGCATGTAACCCTCTTAGGAGTGTTATAAGAAAGGGACTTCTTCACCTCTTCCCTAGTCCAGAGCTGAAGCTCCCCAGTTTAGAAGTCTCGAATAGGGATCGGGATCTCAGTCCGGATGCGTGGATAGCGCATGTCGTTGGGCAACTTATCCGCCAAATCCTTGCACCAGTATGTACCTTCCTGGGAAGAAACTGGGATATAAAAAAGTGAGTGTCAGTATACCAATTGCAATTAATAAATGGAATAGAATAGATGAACACTTATGTAACAGAGTTTGGAACATTTTGACTGGGGTAGGAGATAGGTCTGACCTGAGCAAAAAGCTACTCTCCATCAGCCTTGTTTGATCATACTGTATCCTCCACTCCAGTATAGCTCTGAGGCACAGATAGTGGTTCTCCACAAGTTCATCTGGCCCCTTTAAGTTAGTGGGCCAGTCAGGAGTATTTAAATCTACTCCCTTTTTAGGGTGTTGGAGGGCCCCATTGAATGCAAAGCTAGCTTCTGGATGATCCCTTCCAAAATAAAGTTAATTGAAGTGAAAGCCTCCTTCCAAGGCTTCATCTTGTCAGGCTTACCAATGAATAAGCCTCTCCTATTCTGGCGAATGGACATGTACATTCTGGGGGTGTCAGTGACTAGTTAGATCCAGAGGAACATTTAAAACATAATCGCCTTGACTTCCAGACACCCTAAGGCATAGCAGAGCACTTTAAAACAATGCATATCACAAATGGTGTTGGGGGTCACCATCAGCGGGTTTAGCTTGAATCGTCTGAAGCAGTCCACAAAGAAAGCGGATGGGGGAAACAACTGTCCATTCCTAAATTACTCCAAGAGAACAATGTAGTTCCCACTATCCTTAGGCAACTCCATATCGGGAATGGGTGTATAAATCCAGTTATCCGGCTTGGGCATCACCAAGGAGAATGGAGGCCGGTGAAGTGTGTTTGTATATTTTCCCTTGTAAAAAGCCCACTCATCAGTAAAAAAAGGGGCAAAATCCTGGCAATAGTTATTTAGGATTACCTTATATTCCTAATCATTTAAGAAGAGTCCTTGGCAGGAGGGGTGCTTATGCTTTTCTTAACTGGCTCAGTTTTAGCCACTTTTGCCTCCACAGGCTCTGCATAAATGCTTTCAGTGTCCCTGCTTCTCTTCTTAGACAAGCCCTTTCCTTTCGTGGCCTGTTGTTCAACAATATTCTGTGGTTAGTTAGAGGCCATTGATTGAATGAAAAAAAGGAAAAATTAGAAATGCAGAAATGAGAAAAAGAGGGTTTGGAAAAATTTTGGCCGAGTAACAGTGAGGTAAGAAATATGAAGAAGACTATGGCTGAAAAAGGGGGTATTTATTGGCCAAAGGGAGATATGGTGAGGGGACACATGTCTTCAAGGGACGCGTTCCTATCCCTCTGACCAATCAGGAAGGCGAATTTCAAATATGGAAATAAATTGCAATGATTATTATGAGTAACCATGCCTGGGGAGTGGAAACGGCTGCGACATAGTTAATTGGGGAAAGATTCCTTGAAGGGACATAACGTATCAGAGAAGTGATTGAAAGAACATCGGGAAAGGTAGCCTTAGCAGAACACTGAAAAAGTTGGTCCGATAAGCGAACAACCCTACAATCGTGACGGATGTCCCAAGTGGACTTGATATTCCCAGGGAAGTTCTGGATCACCTCCCTGAGAATAGGGGGAAACTGATAGGGGTTCGGCCTAACGGGTCACTCGAAGATACCAGGCCCAGATCCGAAGGAAGGCCCGGTCATAGGGGAAGGCCCAGGCCTGTTGGACAAGAGTAATTCTGATGAACAAGGAGACCCAGCGAATAAGCCAAGTCTGGACCACATCTATGAACATAGGATACCGAATTACCATTGATCATGTACTATAGAGAATGTGATCTGAAGAAAATGACAAATCGCCTCAACCCATATAGTACAACAGTACAGGAGGCGCGGGCCCTGACATAATCCGCATCCGTCAGGAGCCTGTCTCCTCTACATGTAGTCACCTCAAGGTACTGTCAGAATATAAACAAAAGAGGATATTCAAGGTGGTGGACCAATCGTCGCCTGCCACATCAACCTAGTACAACTCTCTCTGATCCAACGATATCATTGCCCACCAAGAAATCACCTCAGTCGTCCGATCCTAGATGGGTCCGCACCGTGGATCCTTATATAAAACTCTCCACGCTCAGAGTACTGGTATGTTGCAAAAAACTTCTTTTTCTTTCCTTTAAACTCTAAAGGATATACTTTAGAGCTCTCAAACTCCATAATCACTAATTGACTTGACCATCGGAGGATCATTGCTAGACAACCAACCTGACCCCTCTCTAATCGGTTTTTCTGTGATTATAGGCCCATAGAAAGAAGCCCATTTACACTAGATCCAGGACTACCTTGTGAATTCAATATTGTTGATTGGGTTCAATCCCATCAACATTTTAAATACATATTTTCTTCAACGTTTTTCTAATACAACACATACACACTATACTGTATAAGTTTAATAAATAAAAATAACCATTTTAATATATGTATTATATTTAAAATAGAATTTACATTTGGGAATGCAATTTAGTGATATTAAATTTATTTTTAAAACCCGAAGATCTGGAGTTGATTTAGTTTGAATTGTATGTACGATGATATATTGTGGTAGGCCATGACTGGGGGTGCAGAAGTTTGCATGGCACCTTTGCCTGTTTAGGCCTGATAGGGTCAAGGCACTTATAAGCTTAGGTGTCCCACGAAACCCACATTTTAAACGTTCTCATTTCTCCTTATGTAAAGTAATGGATTAACTATGTTTAGGCCTGATAGGGTCAACCCACATTTTCTCTTATTTTTACCGCTGTGGATATAGCTATGTTTTTCTCAACACTCACAATATTGAAGAAATTTTTGCTTATCAATGCTCCTGATCTTCTAGCAGCACCTTCAGGTGTTGAGATTATTGATTTTCTTGAAACCCATCTTTATTGCCTCCATAGATTACTGAACAAGAACTTCGATTTTCTGCTACCAAGTTTCAGAAAACAGGTTTCACTGGGGACTTGAACTACTACCGTACTATGGACATGTAAGACATTTATTTAAGCATCAATTCTTTTATATTTTCAATATAACAATTTTGAATTTCACAATTCCAATTTTAAATGAGATAATAGCAAATAGAGTGTTGATGGCTTCTAGTAAATTAATTAACAAATTTGATTGAGAATTACATTAATAAATATTGTGTGATGAAATAAAGGACTAAAGAGTTATAAAATTTGGTAGGAACTGGGAGTTACTTGGAGCAAGGGAAGGAGCTACAAAATTGATAGTTGGTGACAAGGATGTGGGGTTTGTATCATTTGGGACAAAAGTCTACATTCATAATGGAGATGTATTGAAGAGCTTTGTACCTTTCTTTTGATGTTAATTTTCTTTGGCTTTCCTCTTTTGGTATTCACTTTTGGTGTAATAAGCATAGACTTTTTTCGGCTTGAATCCTTCTGTTTGATTTTTATTTCTTTGAGGTCATGGATGGAGACTTGTGCTAACCCTATTCCTTAGTTTTACTGAAAATTTTTTTCATCAACTTGTATCCCTCACAAGTTAGTTTTTCTCTTCACATATTTAATAAAAAGATTTTTATTTCAAAAAAAAAGAAAAAAGAGAGCTTTGTATGGCCACCATTTTATCCAGCAGGAGAATGCTCAACAAGTTTATAATGAAATCTTATCCTTTCTAAGCAACAATTTAAACAACTAACTACCATATCAATGAGTTAATTAAGCCTTCAATTAAGGTGTTAGTTATAATAGTCAATTTGTTGTTCGTCACCACATATATACATATATATGACTGGATAGATTGAGTT